>LOJH01000169.1:0-76684 GCA_001685095.1 Ellobius talpinus | reverse complement strand
ATTCCATACTATGTGTCTGCCCACATGTCTCCCACCCACGTGCCCGCCCGCCACTGCCGCCACCTTGGGATTTACTGCCGCCTGCCCACTACTCGCAAGCGGAACAGGCCAGCCCACCGCGGCTGTTAGGACATTTTTTAAAAAATCATAAAAACTAGGCTTTCATCAAAATTATATTGGTTCTACTCAGCAAGATACTTTTGAGATAAAATTCATCATAAGCAGAAAAACGACTAAAAATATTATGTAATTATCTGCTTTAAAGAGTATTTACCATCAATGAACATAGGTCCAGAGAATGAATCTAAAGAGAAAAGAAGCTCTTATTCTGTAATAGTCCTAGTTTGTTAATCAATGAAAACAGTATAATTACCATGTTGTAGGTACATTGTGCTGACATCTGCGAAAACAGCTGAGTCCAAAGCCCTAATCTAACAGTTAACTAATGAGCAAGCATGTAACCTGGCCTGGACGAACTTGCCAGTTTCTTTAAGTATCAAGTGGTGATGAGAACAATACTTTCAAGTTGTAGACAAGGTCAGATAAAACAAGAGAGAGGGGGTTCCTGGAGTGTTTCATTACACAGGGAACACTTCTATTTCTATGAACCTACATACTATGAATCTCTTGTCTCCCTCTAATAATAATATATTTTGATTTCTTTATATTTTGCAACTTAAAACAAAGGCAAAGTTTAAGTTCTGGTGTACAAAATCTATGCATTATTAGTACACAGAGAAATTATAGTCATTACAGTCATCAATAATATATATATATAATATGATTATAGTCATTATAGTCATCAATAGAAAACTCGCCCATGTCTCCTCTTTAGAATCAAACTCTGTCTTCCCCATAGTTACTGCTAATATACTGTTCATCTCTGTAACTCTCATCATTACAATGTTACATAAATTATTGGAAATGGCCCCTTTTTGCTCAATGTAATACTCTTGAAATACAAGTTGCACGCATGTATCAGCAGTTTCATTCATTTTATTACTATGTATTGTTCCAATACACTAAATTTTCTTTGATTATCCCAAAACTTTGGTGGTGGGAGGTGGTGTCTATTTTCTTTTCTTTCCTTGAGATGGGATTTCATTGTGTTACATAGGCTGGTACTGAACTCAAATAATTCTCCCATTTTAGCCTTTTCAATTAGCTAGGACAACAAGTATGTGCCACTGTGTCTAGCCTATAAACATTTATAAGAACCCTATGGTACTAATGCATTAAGGTAAATAACTGAGTGAGCTATGGACTCATCTTGAACACTTCATTTTAAACTTTTAAAATTCAAAGTTATTTTAAAACTTTCTTTTCAACCTTAAACAATTCTTAGAAATACCTAGTATATAATGAAAGAAAACAGCAAAATGGTTTCATTTTTTTGGAAAGTCCCATTTTGCTGTGGGACAATGCTCTTGTACCTTGTAAAGATTTATCACTTGTATTAGTTTAATAAAATGTTGATTGGCCAGTAGCCAGGCAGGAAATATAGGCGGGCAACCAGACTAAGAGAATTCTGGGAAGAAGAAAGGCAGAGTCAGTCACCAGCCAGATGAAGAGGAAGCAAGATGAGAATGCCTCACTGAGAAGAGGTACCAAGTCACATGGCTGAACATAGACAAGAATTAGGGGTTAATTTAAGTTGTAAGAGCTAGTTAATAATAAGCCTAAGATAATAGGCCAAACAGTTTATAATTAATATAAGCCTCTGTGTATTTTTTGGGGACTGAACAGCTCTGGAAACCAGAGGGACAGAAACTTCTGTCTATACCTTTTCACGATATTCTAGTTTTTTTCTTTTCCTCTTTTGTGTTACTGTTTTTTGTTTGTTTTGTTTTTAAGACAGGGTTCCTCTGTGTAACAGCTCTGGCTAACCTGTAGACCAGGCTAGCCTCTAATTCAGAGAATTCTGCCTCCTGAGTGTTGGGATTAAAGTTTACTCTTAGTGATTTGAAGGCACTTGAGAATAAACTTAGTATCTCATGTATGTTAGGTAAGCACTGTACCACCGAACTATTGCTCTATCCGTTACTTAATGATGATTCTTAAGATGAAAATAAGAAATAAACATAAAAATATAGTATGAAGTTCAGGCAATGATGGCCTATGCCTTTAATCCTAGCACTCGAGTATAGTGGCATTTCATTTGTATTTTAATAAATAAAGCTTGCCTGGGGAGCAGGAAAGTAAAACAGCCATACTGGCCAGCCTTACAGACCAGGCAGTGATGACATATACCTCTAATCCCAGTAGTCACAATGATACACATCATTTAATCCCAGTAGTCACACTAGTTTGCCATAGAAACCAGGTGGTAATGGCGCACAACTTTAATACCAGAACTAGAGACGATTATAAAACAGGAGGAGGCAGTTCTCAGACAGTCTCATTCTGAGATTCCTGGAGACAGGGTTGCCATTTCGGATTGAAGTAGAGCTAAGAGCCAGTGGCTAGCTGCTTTGCTTTTCTGACTTTTAGGTTTAACCTCAATTTCTGTCTCTGAGCTTTTATTAATTGTGCATCACTCGGGAGGCAATCTCTGTGAGTTCGAGGCCAACCTGTGCTACAGAGTGAGCTCTAGGACAGCCAGGGCGACACAGAGAAACCCTGTCTTGAATAAACAAAAACACCAACCATATTTGTAGTCATTCAAATGCTATATATGAACTTTCATTAGAAATCAGAGACTAAAGGACATGATAAAGATAAACATGGAGGTAACCAAGTACTTGTCAGATCAGATTCTCATTTCAACATGAAATATCTGTTAGCCTTAACCTATCAAATGATATGAGAGCATGTGTATGGCACAGTGACTTAATTTTCTTTTTTTTCTTTAAAAAAAATAAAGTGTGTGTGTGTGGGGGGGATTACTATGTAGCCCTAGCTGGGCTGGAACTCACTATTTAGACAGGGATAGCCTGGAATTCAGAGATTTACCTGCCTCTGCCTCCCAGGTGTTAGGATTAGAGGTGTGTACCACCATACCTGATGCAGTGATTTCTTAGTACAACTGAAATAGCTACTTTATCCAATCATTCCAGGATCACTGAATGATTGACAATCAGTAGGCTGGTAAACGGAAGCAAGCATCACTAAGAGAGGACTAGACGGCTACTTCCTCAAGTATTAAGAAGTCCTAGTGTAGTATAATTTGCATGCCATTTAACAGCATAAAATAAAACCCTGAGCCATTGAATAAATGCTACACAAAACAGCTCTTCAATGATGAACAACTTCCATCCACTTAAAAACTTGTCTAGTACCTGCTCGAGCTGTTTCTGAACCATACTCTGTTGCTCAGTAACATGTTTGAGCTGCTCTGCATCCTCTTCCGGGAACTCTCGCCCTGCCTTCTTGGCTGTGCGCTGTTTGGCTGAAAGAGCTTTCTTGGATTTTCTGTGTGCACCAATTTGTTCTTCAAGGTATTTCTGTTGCATCTGAAGAAGCTGCTGAGTCTCCTGCAGCCATTCTTCATACTGCTTACGCTGAGAATCATCTGAGGGGAAAAATCAAAATTAAAAGTGTGTTAATTTTCTAGAGTTCAAGATTATTAAAAGTTAAACAAGTTCATTTGTAAGAAGATACAATTTCTTTGTGAATATTTAAAAGAAAAATTGAAAACAAAATTCTAAATATTAGAGCCCTACATAACTATAAAGTATCAGCTTTTAGAAAAAGCATTTACTCAAGAAAGCCAGAGAATGCTTGATTAAAACACTGGTTAACTTAATATTTATAAGTTCTGCAATTCCGATCTTCCAAAAGAACCATCAAATTATCTTATCCATAAACCAAACTGAATATTAAATTGTATGTGCATTTTATTAATTCAATTTTACAGATCATAGAGGCAAGAAAAATATTTCCCACTAAATTCCAGAGCATGGATTAGGTAGTCCATTTCCCATGCTGATTTCTCTCAATTGATACTGTCTTCCCTATATCTTAGTAGTGTGTGGGGGGAAACATATATTAAACAGGGAGGTGAAACCCAGAAAACATTAGAAAGAAGCCATCTGAAATCTACATTTTTATAAAGGAAATATGTGAGCTGAAAACACTAACTCATTAATTTTGTCATTTCTGTGTCTACCAGGGGAGGTGAAAGCTAACCAGGCAAACTGTTCCTCAACTCTTAAGAGTGCTAATGCCTCCCCCGTCACATCTTTGTTTCATACTAATATTCCCTCATTGTTCTCTTAGAGCATTTTATTCCACTGATGCCAAGTCTCCAAAAAAGGTCATCTCATGTAGTGAAAAATTCTGAGTATTCCCTTTTCACTGACTACAAGACAAAGAAAATCACAATCCTAGAAGGACATTAGCTGAAAATAACATCAATGATAACAGAATATTGTCATACATTAAGATCCAACCAAATCCAATGGGCACAATACAGCCAGAAAAAGCCAGTTGGTTATAATAGTTTACTTGTTTTTAATTCAAATATGTATTCAAATTACGATCATAATTAATGCGGGGGAATTTCAAAAGGTCAGACTTTGGGTTTGTTCCTAAACCCAAAAGTTCTACTATATGTATGAATGTGCAATCTAGTGCACTAAATTTGAAGGGCATTTGTCAAGAACAGGCTTTTTCACAAGGTTTCAGAAGTTCTGCTTCTGGTAGAATG
This sequence comes from Ellobius talpinus, assembly GCA_001685095.1. Lineage (NCBI taxonomy): Eukaryota > Metazoa > Chordata > Mammalia > Rodentia > Cricetidae > Ellobius > Ellobius talpinus. The sequence continues at coordinate 72,036 of LOJH01000169.1, read as the reverse complement.
AGACCTACCGCAAGGAAAGCCTTTCTGGTTTCTGGAACCAGGAGAGCAGAGGTGAGCAAAATGAAAGATAATGGTGAAAAAAGTTAGCTAAACAGTCTGAAGATTTCAGAAAGGTTCAGTTTGAGGGAACGTTAAATGCTATCCTGAACCACCTTGGGACCCCTAAGGACAGCTAGAAGGATTCAGTGGCATCTTGCACACTTGACCTTCACACCATGCTACAACCCAGCTTCTTTTAAACATATTCCCTTTGTTTTTCCCCAATTAGTGTCCTTGTCATAGGCAGACTGTCATGAGAGCAAACGTGGTTTAATGCTATTGATTGGAAAGTGCCATATCTATTTTAAAAAGAGCAACAATGTTGAAGAAAATAGGGAAGATGATTTTCCTGCATTAAAGTATTTATTTCTAACTAATTCTTCATGCACAGCAGAAAAAAAAAGCAATGGAAACACATGCCTTGATGTAAAGACGCCTAGAGGACAGTGAACGCTGGTAAAAGAGGAGGCACTCAGGCTTACGGTAACACTCCTACACTAACTCCAAGGTTTCCAAACAACACAGATACAGTCAAACAAGCAACCCCCAGAAAACAGGTAACTTATTAGATTTATACTTACTGACAAAGCCTGGACCAAAATTTGGAGGATTAGGCCTAGAAATCTGATGTGTTATACTGCCATCCTAAAATAAGTAAAATTTACAAATATGTTTAATTCCATACTTCAGTTTAAGGGGGGGAAACTTCAAAATGCAGGAAAAAATGAAAAAAAAAATAGAAAAATTTTAATTTTCTAAAACATCTATAAAATTTTTCATTTCTTATAAAAACTAGAATAAATTAGTTGGGCAACAGTTTAATATATGAACATTTATTTCTATTCTGAACTATATTTTCCACATTTTGTTGGAAAATAAATAATAAATTATTCATCTGAAATGAGGTTAAATCAAATATTGTCATGGTTAAGCTAAAAATTCACATGAAATCTGATGTTTTGATGATGCCTACCTGGTTTTTTTGGTCAAAAAATTCATAAACATATGTTATAGATTCACTAAATAGTACTGTATAGCAAAAGGCCAATTATAGCAAGATGTAGTATACATATAAAAGAAAATGCACTCATTATAATGTTAGTCCTGCGTTCTAACTACTGCCTTGCTTCTTTCACAGTGATTAAATAGCTGATAATGTCACAATTTCCTGACAAGAACCTGATAAATAGAACCATGAAAAAAAAATTTACTCATTTGATACAAGTTCTGTTAGACATGAGCTGTGTTCAACAGTCAGAATATGGCATTTTCAATCTTACAGTACTGCAGGAGAGCTGGTGTAACATTTGAAACAGCAGTAAAGAGTGGCTCAAGAACTTGCTGAAAGTGCACCCTGAATTCACAGAAAAACTGAGAACTTTAAAAACTCAACGATGCTTATGCCTTTCCAGTGTGTCAAAGGGTGTTTCTCCCTTAATAAGGAAAAGCCAAGAATTATCTCTATAAAAATATAAATTATAATGGGAAGAGTAGATGATAATCCCAAAAGTACACAGAAAAAGGTTCACCTGTACCAAACAGATACATGTTTTAAAAATCAACACAGAAACTAACATATGAAAAGAGTTATTGTTCTCAGACTTGATACCATGAACATAGCATCAATGTTTACAATTAAAGTTGATTATAAATGCTCAACAGTCAAAGTCATCTGACGGAATGATTATACATAATAGAATTACAGACATTTTCCCCTGTTGTCAGCAGTTTTACGTTTTAAATGTGATGGAATAATTCCAACGAACAGGATATGAAATGTCTTTCAGGAGTTATAAATGAATATAAAGCCAGAAGCCCAAAGCACTTAGTCTCCTTCCAAGTGACTTTTAATATTTAATGTGTGACAGTCCTTTGCAGAAATTGTAGTATTTACAATCTGTCTTTTGTTTACACAGCAACAACACATCTGTTTTCAACTGTGTTGCCAGAAGATTGGCCCCTATTCCTTTCTAGGAGGGGCTTCACTATGATTTGGCTTTAGTAAGACATAGATCTATGTGTCCTCCATAAATGAGTGATTTGAGCAGCATTACCTGAGATACAGCTTGAGGCACCAGGCTCTGGCCTTCACTGTTTTGTGTTCCAGCCACTGATGGGCCCATGAAAGGAAATCTGTAAAGGAAGCACACAGTATCAAATGACGAGCTGAGAACCAGTCACATAGGTGCCTAATAATGTTCTCTTCTAAGGAAGAGAAGAGCAGTGGCAATGTTTCCCGTCTGAGACTTACTACAACCATCTTCGTGGTGTTCAGCAGCTCTTCCCTTAACCTCATCAAGTATGCACCCAGCACTTTCCTTTCACTATGGATGAAAGCTCAGGATGATTGGGCAGCTATCTTCATGAGGACTGCATAAGTCAGCTAAACTATTCTATCCAGGGCTTGGGCTCTAATAGGAGCAAAATATTTTTTAGGATACAATTATGGTGAAAATCTAGCTTTAATATATAAATTTTTTTTCCAATTGTAATCTTTTAAAAATGAACAGGTAAACTGAACATTATGGTTCATGAGGAGGTTGAGGAAGAAGGAATACTACAAACTCAAGGCCAGGTTGAGTTCCAAGCCAGCTTGGGCCACAGAATAAGACACTGGGGGCTTGGGTGGAAGGGCTGAGGGGAGGTGCCACTTATATATAAAGAATTATCTCAAAAAATTTTACCCATTCTCATATGTATTTATATCTAATGGTTAAACACAGTTTAAAGTTAAAAATAGAACTGGTGACAAACCTCTATTGATAAATCCATCTGGAGAAACATTATTCTAATTAAGCCAATAACTGCCACAGAATCATTATGGCTTATTTGAAAACATGTCTATCCTACTGAGTCACTGAATGCTTTAACATGTTAAGACACACATACAGAGAAACCCTGTCTTGAAAAACCAAAAAGATATACATACAATACGATTTCAAAAGATATCCCAAATATTGTAAAGAAGTTTTTATGTCATTAGACATATATTAGAGTAGATATTTGTGATTTCTTATTCAAAAGTTTGACTAATTTATCTCCCTTCTCCCTAGTATAGCTCTGGTCACTGGCTATCTGCCCACATCATTAACATACCACACTACACTCAGAAGGGACTATCTTTGTTCTGCAAAGCACTCAGAACAGTCACCAGTACACTTAACATGTGGCTGACAAAGTATTGCATGTCTAACAGACTCAGACACAATTAGATTTCTGATTATGAGGCCCTTAAATTAAAAGCTAAAGAATTCTAGCATTTCCTAGACTGACTATCAAGTTAAAATATAATAATAAAAATAATACTACATTCTCACCAGTAGGAAACACATTTTCCTATCAAGTGTTGAATATTCTTAGTAGGTCATTGCTAACCATTACCTTGAAATTGTGGTAGTTATGAAATTTACTGCTAAGTTTGTTAAAGTACGACGATACATGCTTATCAATATAATCATATATTAATAACTGTGTTTCAAATATAGTTCATTTCTTTCCATTTTGTATTTTTATTATATATCTGAGAAGAATTTCAAAGGTTTTAAGCTTTAAAAGACTTATGCCATAAAGTTACCCTGTGAGAGGAAAAATGCTAATAAATAAATCCTGCTCAGTAATGAAAATCTTCACAAATCACTTATCTCTATTTTGACCTAAAAAAAATGCACCTTAATCATACCCAGAGTATCTGCACAGTTCTCTAAAGCATATGCCTGTATCTTTAACCTATACAGACTCTATATTCAATTCCATAATCAGTTATACTCCCCTTTATAATTTTTCAGCAAGATCATTACGGATCTGTTACTGTTCTGACAGAAGTCAGAAACAGCAATACAACTACAGAGCCATTCAAGGTGCTAGTCAAAAACACAAGCATACAGGTAGTATCCCTAGACATCCCATCTAGTATGTCTGTAGTAGAGCAAAGAAACTGTATTAAAAATTTTTTTTTGAAGTTGGAAAATGATCAAAATTTAGGAAATACTCCACTGGGGTACATAACCACTCTAACTTTAACCTTCTTGAATGCACAAATTCCATTTTTCTGTTAGGTGTTAAAATTATTCAGATACCAGTATCCAAATATCCCCTTCTCAAATCCAAAGTCAGTTTGGGAATATTTCATTTCAGAACTGAATTTATATTTTCCTTAACCACTGAGCTTCTCAAATGAAAAAAATCTATTAGTGCTAATACTTAAATAAACACACACACACACACACGTTTGATGTTGTCAATGACCAAGTCAGTCTTCCCAATGTGTATGTATTTTTTATTCTGTTTATTCTCCCTAAAAAAAAATAGTGGAAGTTCATTCCTTGCATCTGCACAACACTTTATGTATGATCATATCCAGATGAATTTAAATATTCTTCACTTTCAGAAGATAGATTTTTGAGTTTTTATGATCTCAGTGTTTCCATGCACATCCACAAGCCCAGGAAGAAGAAGAGCACTTCCACCTACCTGCTCATTACCATTGGTGGCATGCCCAGATTGTTCTGTGCCATCACTTTATTTATGCCTTTAAGAGCCACCATTTTGGCTTTCATTATAGGGTCTGTAATTGCATCAAAATCTAAAGAAGAAATGTATTTTGACATTACTTATTTCATAGCTCAAGTTTATGGTTCAAGATATACGAAGTGGTAAACTTAAGTATCACAATCATTACATAATTTACAGATTCTTATTTTCTTTAATCATTACATGTTTCTATGCTACATAGGAGAATCCAAAAGTGGTGACAACCTAATCTTGAATTTAGCTACATTTCAGGTATCCAAAACTCTAAGTAAATAGAACAAGTCTGTCAGTCTACAGGCAATCATAACAGTAATATACAGGTATATTGTTCAAACTCTTATTGGTTCAAACTTTTACAATGCTAATTAGAATTTCTTTAGAGATGCAACAAAAGGAATAAGAATTTGCAGTTATTTCCAAAACTAAAGAATTCCACTAAATTATCAGTTTTTAAAAGGAAAAACTACCAATGTCTCTAGGATATACCTACATAATAAAACTATTGAGAGGATGCTGAAAGAGTATCTCTTTGCATCTCCGTGGGGAAAGGAATCAAATGATGGAATTTGTACTGCAATGTTGATAAAAAAAAGCTTTTATTGTCATTATTGTTTAAAAGAAAATATTCCTCAGATATGTGCCCATTGATTTTTAATTCTTATAAGGCATGGCACTGAAGAATATGGGCTGCATGGATTTCTATTTTTCTTAAAATTAGTAAATCAACAAAAATAAGTTGAAAGGAACTTCTGTGGGGAAAACAAAAACCAAAAAATTACTACCAAACACTTGTACACAAACAACAAGAAGCTTTGTTTCTATCATAATTTTAAAATTTATCTTCTCATGATTCTGAAAAAAAGTTTCATTGGTAACAACTGGCAGATAAAACTAAAAAAAGACTAGTTTCCATTAACAGTATAAAAAGTTGAATTGAATAAGGTCACAATTCAAAGTTTTCATCATGCTGACTGACCTGGAAGGAATCTAAAATTCCTGTTTTAGTTTAAAGATTCAAGAAGACAGAAAATTCTCAGTGCTCTACTCCAAATGAAATTTCAATAATGAGACCTTAGAAGCATGCTGCATGTACCCAAATGCCCCCAATAATTTACTTTGAGACACAAGGAATTTCCTACCAATGTTAGGGAAGAATGGCTCTGACCGCTGACGAATCATGGCTTGCATTTGTCTTTGCTGCTGCTGTTCCTGCCTCTCTTGGTCCAAAAGATCTTGTAGAAGCAAAGGCTGTTCCTCTAGAAGGAGGGGCCGCTCCCTGTTCTGCTGGGCTAATGTCTGAGGAAGCATTAGCTGTTGCGGTCCAGACATGCCACTGGTGCTGGACTGATCTGTGAGAGGCACAGTTTGATTTGTAGGTTTACCTGTCCCTAAATTATGGTTCACTGATGACTGACCCTGAATAAATCCTGGATTTACTGGCACACCCTGAGAAAAAACATGGTTTACCCTAGGGACCACTGTTACATTAGAATTCATGGCATTATCCAAAAGAGGGCCAGGTGGTACTATTAAAGCAGGAGGCAAACTTGACCCATGAGTGGGTGGTGAAATGGGCAGAGTTGGTGGGGAAGACCCCAAAGGCCTAATGTCTGAATTATCACATTTCTCATTAGAAAGTAAACTTGAAAGGACTGGAGTTGACCCAGTTATATCACAAGAGTTCATCACATCCTGAGCATGCAGAGGAGTGGACCCTTGAACGGCACTGATACCAGAGTCAGCATTTTCCCGATTGTTTCTTTTCTCAAGCATATCTGGATCAGTGGGCAGCAAAGGAGTCTTTTCCCTCTCACTCCAGTCTGTATGCGCAGAAGCCTGTGAGCACAGAGTGTCAGCATCACCTTTACTGTCATCACTTTTCTTCATTTCATTTGTTGTTTCTTCTTTAGGGTGTGGAGATAGTACTTCTGTCTTTATCTCACTGGTACCAGTGGATTTTTTCTGTGGCAAATCGTTATCACTGAGAACCATAGTTTTTTCTTCTTGATCCTTTTTTTTTGGTTCAACTGATACACCCTGATTTTCTAGCTTATCATCAATTGGAACATTAAGATCTAATTCCTCATTGAACATGCTTTTTTTATCCCCTAAGTCAAGTTCTGGATCCGTATAAGCAATGATATCAAATTCCCCTGACCTTAGGAGGTCATCCAGGTTAGGATCATTTGTTTCCAAATTACCTAAAGTGTCCAGGTCATCGCCCTTGCCATCCTCTGTGTCTAAATTTAAATTTTCTAGATCTTCATCATCCAAGTCTTTGACCTCAACTCCCTCGAGGTCCTTCACATCCAGTTCTTTCACAGAAGGATCATCAGAGTCTAGCTTCTCCTCCAGACCATCAGAGGGCTGACTGGCTATCTGCAGGGCATCGGGTGTTGTTTCAGCTGGAGTAGATGCAGACAAAGGAACCTCAGAAAATTCACCACCTAAGGGATGACTTAGAGGCCTCATGACAATAGAAGATTGGTGGGCAGGATGACCTTGCTCTTGCGGAGATGGTGGGACCTGCTCTAAATTTGGATGCACAGGTAGCTGATTAGGTAGACACTGAGGAGGTCGTCTCACAGGGTCTGTGTGTCTAGGGCCTGGAAAATCAGGTCGGGGAATAAAATTTCCATGTCTGGGATGAGAAGGTGACTCTATAACACTGCCAGGAGAAGCAGCAAATGGCAACCGCGACCTTCCTTCAGGAGCTCTATGCCTCAACTCAATAAATGCTTGGCCTAGTATGTTATGCTGTGGAACTGGCAGGCCCTGTGGTGAAAAATGCTGAGGAAGCCCAACTGGATTGTTTATTGGTGGATTATTTGAAGGTCTAGGCATTTCCATAGACATTGATCTTCTTAAGTGCGGAGGAATCCCAGATCCCTGTATTTGTTGAGGAGGCACATGGAAGCGATCTTGGCTTGGTATGGGACTATGGCCAGGTCCTGGAAATCCAAATCTAAAAGCAAAAAAAGAAAAACACAAAACATTCAAATAATTAAGAATTATGATTAATTTAGAATTGGAATGAGAAAAGAAAAAGTTTTAAGTTACTCTATGTATACATATAAATAAAAATACTGCTGCTAAGCCCAATGACAGGGAAAATGCAAGTCTGAGAGGACTTGAGAAAAGATCATGATCAAAATACCTAATATGAAAAACTAACTTTTTTAAAAATAGAACTGGGATAGTGAAATGGCTCAATGAGGAAAAGCACTTGCCCTGTAAACAACCTGAGTATGGCTCCCAGGACACATGAAGGATAGAACTGACTCCACAAAGTTGTTCTTTGGCTGCCACGTGTGTTGTGTGCCTTGCATACCCAAATAGAATTTCAAAAGAAAGAAAGACGGGGGGGTGGAGAACTTCTCTTGAGCAAGCATGACAATCACATTTTGTATTTCCTTCACACGGGTGGGAGAAAAAAGCATCCCTAAGGCTCACTTGAAAGCTAGTCTTGCCATATTGGCTAGTTCCAGGCTGAATGAAAGACTTTATCTCAAAAATATAAGGTAAAGAGTGGTAGAAGACAAACGGCATCACTCTCTGACCTCCACATGCACTTCTTCTACCACATTCCCCCTACACAAGGTTTTTTAAATACACAAAACAGCAATGGGCACAAACTACTACTAAAATGTAATAAAAAGGGAAATGAAATAAAAAATATAACAGATATAGTGCAAGATTAAATTGTGTGCCACATTAAAGAGCTCCCTCCTTATAAGACTAGCAAGTTTGGGGCTGTCATACATCTGGGCCTACGCTACAAGTCAATGGTATCAGTTTCTAAATTGGAAACTACCAATTCCAATTTGCAGCTCTCTAAGAACATCTTACAATTTAAACTAAAAGAGTAAAATGTACCATTATCGTCTGTCAATTAATAAGAAGCTTCATTAGGATGCCATAGTTACAGACTGGAAGATATGAGTTGGTTGGCATGGTAAACTAAATCATTAAGATTACAGATATTCTGTCATTATTTAATGACAAAGGGTCTACCAAGAAGCTTTAGAGTTCTTAGAGGGAAGAACTCCATGACCTTCCCTTAGTTTAAAAAGATAATCACAGTGATGAAAGAAGCAGAAATCTGTAATAACTTCTGGCACAATAATACTATTTGTCTAGCTCCTTCTTCCAATATCAACTTAAATCTAGTGGGAAATTAAAAGTATTACCTATATCCATGTGGTCTTATCCCCATACCAGCAACCTCAGGAGGATAGGGTCCATGTTGATCTTTGGGAAAAACTGAATATCTAGGTCCTAGTGGAGGGATAACAGGTGATCGAATGTTCCCGGGATAGGGAGGTGGAGGTCGAGTGAAAGCCTGGTTGATGCTCTCTGGCTGCCAGTGTGGAAGGGGCACTGGATGAGGTACTACTGGTGTATCCTGAGGCCCCTTCTCCTGGCGATTAGCAATCTTCTTCTGCTGTTGTTGCTGAAGAATGATTTCACGCAGTTTCTGCCGCTAAACAGAAAGAAACAAAATTGCAGAGATTTATAAATAAACATTTTTAAAACTCCCAATGTTTCCATTATATGACTAAATTAATGTTTAAAATTTCAAAATGCTTTAAAGTGTCATAAAACACTACTTATATTTAACTACTAAATATGCACACACACCCCAAAACCAAACAAATGACAACAAAAACTGGTGATCTGCGTCTTTTTCCTTGGTCAAATAACCACCATAAAAAGTTAAGAATTTTCATATTTCAAGATCTTTCAACAAATTCATGAAGAATTAAATAAGATCCAGGTTAAATACAATTTAATTGACATTAATCTTATCATTTTCATTTTTCCTTATATTAATCAACTCTAAATAATAATTTTAAAAAGAAACTTTAACATTTGTGTAGAAGAAATTACCATTTGACTTAATGAGGAACTTCCACAGATAATATGTTTAAAACATTTGAAAACACTGTAATGTTTACCTGTCTTAGTTTCTCTGTGTCAGCCTGAGACATATTCACAGTGTTCTGGGTATCAGTTTCTCCTGCAGTTGGCACAGGTCCAGGAAGCTGGGAGACACTGGAGACCTGCTGTCCTTGGGAGCTTACAGCAAGGTTTGAAGAAGTGCTGAAGTTTCCCTCTGACCCAGGACCTGGACGGTCAACAAGATCATGGACAACTTGACTAGCTCCTAAAGAGTCAGACTGAGGTCTGGGAGTCATTGGAGGCTGATCGTAGGGATCACGAGCAGCAGATGGGGAAGCACAGCTGAATGTGTCTGTAAGGCCAGGCGCAGGTGGCCTGGGTGAATGGGAGCACATATCAGGTGGCCTGACCAAAGGGCCAAGTAAACCTGGTACTCGGTTTTGTGCTGCTTGCAAAAAAGGATCCTGGTTTGGCATGAGGGCTGGTCTTACACTGGAGGACCTAGTAAAACCCTCTGAAGTTCTTGGCCTTGCTGTTGCTGGTGGCTGAGTACAGGCAACTGAAATCCCAGGTCTTGACGTTCCAAGATGATGACCATATGGATCAGTGTGTCTCTGATTTACCGCAGATGTAACAAACATGTCTGTTTGTGGAGAAGGCCTGGGAGTTGGTGGCTGCTGACTATATGGATCAATAGTGTTAGGTCGGGGAGTACCAGGAGGTTGAGAATAAGGGTCTGGATTGGATCGAGGAGTTCCTGAGGTTTGAGAATAAGAATCGATACCAGGGCGTGGAGTTCCTGGGGCTTGTGAATATGGGTCCTGAGATGCTGACCTTGATATGGTTCCAGGCTGAGAAAAAGCCCTTGAAGAATGAGTAAAAGATTCACTCATCGCTGGGTGTGGAGTTAGGGGAGGCTGGCTATATGGATCATTTGACTGACTATGAGAAAAATTATCTACAGGCCTTGGTGTCAAGGCAGGCCTTTCATAAGGGTCAATAGAGAGTCGTCTTGATGCCTGTGACACAGATCCATATGGATCCTGAGATGGAGGAGGGTGCAATGGGGTCTTAAAAGGCCCATTATCCAGTGGAGCAGGTGTCAGCAATGGTCGTGCATATGGGTCAGGTAGCCGTTGCCTTTGAAAGGCATCTGCTCTAGGAGATGGTTTAGTAAAGTGATCACTGGTTCCAGGTGCTAGAGGACCTTTTGCAGTTTGTTCTGAAATCACAGGGGATCTAGGAAGGCTAAAAGGTTTGGGACACTGATCAGTCAACACGGGCCTAGGTGTATCTGGAGGCTTTGCATAGGGGTCACTGTTTTTCATGGAGGAAGCACATAAATCTCTAGCTGGGGATGGCCTAGTGGCTGATGTTTCATTCATCTGAATGGACCTAGATACTGAAGACAGAGGCATACAGTTTTCCACTGGTGTAACAGTACTTCTTCTGGGAAAACTATGGCCCCCAGGAGGCGGTCTAGGAGTACCAACCATTTTTGCATAAGGATCCACTGGAGAAGGTGGCCTGGAGTGAGATGATCCAGGTGAGAACATCTGTGGAGAAGGTGGCTGAGAATTCTGGGACTGAGAAAGACATTCCTGAATGGGTATTCGGGATGGGGTTGAAGGAGGGGGTGGAGGTTGTGGTTTGACAAACACATCATCTGAAGGTGTGGAAGTGGGGGCACTGGGTAGGTGTTTGGAGAATAGGTCTTTATGGAATGTCTGTGCAGGAGATGCATTTCCATTGCCAGGTTGAGGTGTCAAGGGACTCTGTGCTCCACTACTTGGAGTATCTGAACCAGAAGGTATTAGAAGGTGCTGAGAACCAAGTTGCTGCTGCTGCTGTTGTTGTTGCTGTTGTTGTTGCTGCTGTTGCTGCTGCTCATTTTTAACCTGTTCCAGCTTCTGTGTGGCTTCAATTTTGGCTTGTTGCTTACTTTTCTGACGCATTTGCTGTTAGGATGGAAAAAAAAAGAACATGAAGGAAACAACTATCATGGAGAAAAAGATAGTTTAAAGTTCATCACTTGATGTAAGTAGTTAGCACACTGCTTCCTAGTAAATTCTTAACAAGGGATTATCAGCATAGCATGTCATTTTGCCTGTAGCAGTACATTATCTATAATATTTCAATAAATATCTAAGACCAATATGAATATATACTTTACCAAAAAGGGAAATCTATTTTAACTCTTGTTCAGGTTCTATTAAGAACTGTATTCTGAAATGACATAAAAACCCCTCTTCCCCGAAAAGCTAAAATGAAATTTAAAAAGCAAATCATCCAAAAACAAAACAAAAACAAAACCCCCCCACATACCTGTCTAAATTTCCATTCCTGTTCATGCTCTGATTCTCTTTGCTTTAAAGGATCTTTAAAAAGATCCGAATCGATGCGGGAGCTGGGATCGATGCTGTCTTGCTGTTGTTGCCTTTTCATAGAATCGTTTGACATCTGAACTTTATTAATGCGTAAAGCAGCTCTGTTATCTCTGGCTTTTTGCTTTGGCAAAAAGGAAAGAATATGTTCCAGTGTTTTTAAGATATAAAACTTGTGCTAATAGTTGAAATATCACTCTCGAAAACTTACAGTCTGCTTAAAAAAAAAAAAGGACCTGGATAGTAGCCCACTTTCTCCACAGTGCATGCTACTACCAGGTAAAGACATTTCTGGCTATGTGTTTGAATTACAGCAAGAAATCCCAGGGTAATAGAATATATACTATGATAATTCAAACACATCATTAGAACAAAAAAGAACTAGCATGTCCCTCAATTTAAAGATGAAGATGGCAAACTGATTCTCAAACTAAAATAGCTGGAAATCTAAAACTTAGCATCAAGGAAAATTATACATTAAAAAATCCTATCATTACTAAATTTAAGGTAAAACAAACCATAGAATTATTCCTCAGTCCTGCCCCCATTAGCTCCACCAAAAGTTACCATTATAACTGAAAACTGATGCATAGAAGATCTTGTAGATGACAATAGCATTTATTTTTCTCACAATAAGGCTTTACTGTGGCCGCAACTGAAGCAAGGGTTCAGTTCAGCTCCTCAGGAAAAAATAATTCACTATCTGAATTGTGAAGTCTCTAATCATTTCCAGCTATGGTGATATTTCAGAACTCCTTGAAGGAAGTTTCAATGTGTTTCTTTCAAAATGTATAAAGATTCTTTTGTAACTATCACACACACACAAAAAAGGAAACTAATCTCAACTGCAAATGCAGTACTATCTGACACAAAACGATTTTAAGATGAGATTAATTGTGTCCTTAAAATACTCTGGTCTGTTAAAAATGTTCTTTAGTAAAAATAACTTGTGTTCTTTAGTAAAAGAAAAATGAGTTAACACATAACTTTAAAATAAAGCTAACTGCTAGTTTCCTCAGTATTAACAAGTATTTTTCATTACCTAATAAAAATAAATTTCAAATATTGTGTTTAAAGATATAACACATAGGAATTTTTAAATACCACATATGGTGCTCTTTCCTGAGAGCTGGCTTTTCTCCACAACTTGGCAATTTGTTTCACTCGAGTAGTCCAATCTGCAAAACCACAGAAGACACTTCAGAAATAAGGTGATACAGTTGTAATAAAAACTAATAATAAACTGCTTATCATCTTATTCAGATCATATTTTTAACACAAAACAGGTTTAGATCAATAATCTTAAAATCAGAAATCATTTAAATTCAAAACATTTTGAGTTCCAACCTGAAATCACAGCTGGTGATTCAGTTTTAGCCTAAACAAACCATACTCAAAACCCAACAGAAAATTATCTTCGAGGTTTTATGTATAAGGCATAGATAAAACATTACATTTCAAGTCTAACATAGTCTCATGATGGGAAATGGAGACAGAGGGGGCTCAGCATAAATTAAGATCACTGGTTGCTCTTCCAGAGGACCCAGGTAAGAATCCTAGTATCCACACGGGGCTCAAAACCATATGTAATTACAGAGGGATCAAATGCCCTCTTCCAGCCTCTGTGGGAACCAGGTAACCTGCATGGGGTATGGGGGAGGGCGGATGTGCTCATGACCTCCCAAACCTAGCGAGGAGCTACTGACAGTTGATGGCTTCTAGAGGAAGAAAAATCAATTTTCCTTAAGGGTATGATCCCTAGAAGGTAGACAATGGATCCTATACCCAGGAGCATATAGGCACCACAAACTGGACTCAGTGGGTTGTTTATTATTGTTTGTTTGTTTTAAAGGAGGACACAGCTAGGTGGTGGTTGGAGCACACCTTTAATCCCAGCACTCGGGAGATAGAGGCAGGAAGATCTCTGTGAGTTTGAGGTCAGCCTGGTTTATAAGAGCTAGTTCCAGGACAGGCTCCAAAGCTACAGAGAAACCCTGTATTGAAAAAAACCAAACCAAACCAAAACAACCCCCCCAAAAATGAAAGGAGGACACAAAATTGGAATGGAATGGGGGGTGAATCTGGGAGGGGTTGAAGGTGTAAGAATAGATAAATATGATGGCCACAATACATTGATTATGTGAGAAATTCCCAAAGAATAAAAAAGGTACTTAATCAAAAAAAACATTAACTACACCTCATACTTGAGCACTGTTAAGACCTAGAAAACTGACAATCTCATAAATAAAAGAAAGTTTTGGGAAATATACAAATGAGCACAAGGCCTAGGTTTACTAAGTAAAGGAATCTGCATCATGGGCAACCAGGTCAGATAAACGTGATGAAAAAGGACTTTGTAGTATACTCTTCAAAGCAAGGGCATGGCATTCAAGAGATCCACTCATTACTGACCTGGGAATTCTTCCTTTAAATTAGGGAAGTTAATATTTGTGTAGAGAACTGGTGCTACTGTTGCCATCTCACCAAGAGCCTCCTCCTTCTCCCACTTCAGTGTGCTCCTCTGGGCATTTGACATGGTATCATTTTCTCCTTCCATAGAGGGAGCTGTTGGTGCCCAGGAGATGTTAGGATCACTTGCAATTGCATTAAATGCTGGACTTTTGTCCCTGGAAAATAACAAAACACATTCACTTCATAAACAAGGTAACTTTCTACTAATACTATGCTCAAGAACTACTCTAGTTAGGATTTGTTAGAAAACAGCTTTAAATATGCTTGGTGGTCTTAAGTAAAACTCACAGCAAATGTAACAAATACTAATATCACGCATAATAATTTAAAGATAGAAAAAAGGTTAGTATAATTTAAGTTTCCATAAAAAGCAAACTTTTAAAATACCTGACATCAGTATAAGGGGATTGTGCTATAGCAGGGAAAGTCCCCAATCCACTTCCAGGAGGCAGAGAATTATGTGAAAGATGAGAACTGGGTCCAATAAGGCCATTCATGAGTGGCATGCGGGAAAAAACATCTTAAAGGAAGAAAAACAATCATTTTATTAAATAGTCATAAATTATAAGATGCTTAAATATTTGAAATGAAATCTTTTAATACTATTTTAAAGTAGCATTTTTTCAATATTATACTATATAATACAGATTAAGGGGTGATAAGCTTGGTTATAAAATTTTGAAATGTGGTCTTTAACAATCACACTTCCCTAATTTCAGTATATTATATAAATAGTTCTACAGTCCAACAGCTCTACATTTTCAATGCAAGTCTAGAACTTGTTAAAAGCAGAACTGACTTCTAATTCAATTTGTAAAACAGAGGAATTGTGTACATTGAGTGGGATACTATGTGTTTACTTAGGACATATATTTCCTGGTAGGCAGTAAATATTTAATACGCATTAGCTACAAAAACATGAATTATAGGTTTGAAATTCAGCTTCTCTTTCCAAATACTTTATCATCTTCTTTTCAAGTAGACATTAGGCAAATGTAAGATTTCCTCGTTCTTCCCTACTACCATCAAGGGTATTGCTACAATGTTTATGTGGATTTCAGGTATTGAATTCAGTCAGGTTTCATATAAGAGCCTTACCCACTTAATTGTCTTGCACACCTTTAAAAATGCTTAAGTTTCATATAATTAGGACAAACAAAAGCTGAGTGGTAAAAACATGCTCACAGCTCTCGCTATCTACCAGCAATACCTCTTCTAAGTCCACCATCTCTGGTGCTAAGTACCATTCTGTAAAGTCTTGCATGTATTAACTCTGTAGCTTCTCTAAACCTTAATGTACTTATGTGTTCCTCCATTTAAGAGAAACCATGTGGAAGTAAAAAAGATTTTTAAAGGTCACATGAGTAAACAGGAATGCATCTCTCCTTCATTATAAATTAAAATAATTAAAATTTAGAGACAAGAACTGGCTATATAGCCCTGACTGTCCTAGAAATCGCGACAGCAGTCTTGCCTCAGCCTTAGAGTGCTAAAGTTCACCATACCTGATACATAGTTACAGTTAAGAGAGTCATTTTCTTCAACTCTACACATCTATCTAAGTTATAGTAGGTTACAGAAAAAAATATTTTGAGAATGACTTCATGGAAAGAATGGAACACTTATCTAACTTTTAACCTGAAGAAACATCCACTTACTTTATCTCAACCTTCTTGAAATTCCCTTTTCTGCTTCTTAACTTTCCATATTACCATTAACAATGCCTCTCTGCCTCACTTTCTTCTCATTCTAAATGTAAATTAAATTTACATTCTGTTTCTAACAACAAGACCACACGACATCTTTGCACTCACTCTCTTTATCCTTCTCACTTTTACCTAACCTTTAAAAATGGAAAAGATAAGCTGGGAGGTGGTGGTGCACACCTTTAATTCCAGTATTCAAGAGGCAGAGGCAGGTCAATCTCTGAATTTGAGGCCAGTCAGAGCATTTCCAGAACAGCCAGGACTACACAGAGAAATCCTGCCTTTAAAAAACAGACAAACCAACAAAAAAAAAATAATAAATAAAAAATAAAAAAAAACCAACAAGAGGGGGTGAATAAGAAGCATTATAATTACCTAATGTAAGTTAGATGGGCTGAGAACAGACATACAATTCAGTAAATACCTCAGGAATCTATATTCTGTTAGCAATAAGATTCTCTGAAAAAACCTCACTCATACCATAGCTACAGTTTGTAATACTAGAAAAATAACATGTATTCTTTTATCTATAGAGTTGACTAACTGCAACTACCTATAAATCAGAATGAGGTATGTATGTCCCATTTCTACCAAAATAAAAGTCATAAACACAGAAACACATACATGTACACATAGAGAGGTGGAAGGAAAAGGAGAGTATCCCTTTGCACATGGTTTTAATGCATCCTCTGAGAAATCTTGGGTTATAGATTGAACCTACTTTACACTGCAAATTGTTACTAGCAGATAAAAGAAAATTGGTCAAACAAAATGGGCAAATTTCCAAAAACGTTCACAGGGATTTAAAAATGGGCAAAAGTCATTGACTGACTCTGAACATACATTCTATGATGAACAGGATGAGAATCTAATCTTTGAGGAGATCACAAGCTAAAAAAGAAAGTTATCACCTCAAAAAGCATTTATATTTGTGCCACTCTCTACAAATGAAAGCACATGGGGGGTAGGGTTAAGCATGTTTGACCTCTGAAGAAACAATAGTAAAACTGAGACCCGATTTGTTGAGTTTAGTTGTTTCATGGAAGGTATGGCCACCCAAAGAGAGTAGTTACCACGTGTGGATGAGAAGAATGAAAAGTGAGTTAGGGTGGGACTGAGGCAGGCCAGGCACCATTACAAATGGTGCATGCAAATTAAGGAGCAAGTCTGGTCTAGTCTCAAAATGAATCTTATGTGTTAGAGAATTTCATAGAGTCCGACTGGGGGTATTATTTTTCAATCATTTGCAAAGTGGGTTTTCTCCTACAAGTCTGTGCCATGTGGCACTAAGGAACAGGGCAGTGTATGTGCATATGTAATAACACCCATGCTTCAGCTGGATATATCAATTAGTAAGCTGCCTGAAAAGCATAAAGAGCTGGGAGAGAAGGAGTGAGGATGGATAAAGGCAGTACTTGTTGCCAAGCCTCACCACCTAACTTAGATCCCCAGGATCCAAATGATGACAGGAGGGAACCTACTCCTGCAAGTTGTCCTGTCTTCCACACATGCACCA
The DNA here is from genome assembly GCA_001685095.1 of Ellobius talpinus. Classification (NCBI taxonomy): domain Eukaryota; kingdom Metazoa; phylum Chordata; class Mammalia; order Rodentia; family Cricetidae; genus Ellobius; species Ellobius talpinus. Next base: position 54,487 of record LOJH01000169.1, on the reverse strand, counting down.
GAGTGCATGTGCCCACACAGCTATGCACACACATAAGTAAATCAGAAAAAAATTAATGGGACCCCAAAAATGGATCAGCAAGATGGTTCAGTGGGTAAAGCCTGTGACCAAGGGCCTGGACAACCTGAGTTCAATCTCTGAGAACAACATAGCGGAAAAAGAGCCTTGATTCCTGCATATTGCCCTCTGACCGCTACCCCCCCTCTGACACTCTCTCTCTCTCTCTCTCTCTCTCACACACACACACACACACACACACANNTGACACTCTCTCTCTCTCTCTCTCTCTCACACACACACACACACACACACACACGCTTCAGCACATATACTCTACACAATAATAGAAAAATAAATAATCTGGGCATTGTACTGCTCTCAATAAGCAAAGAAGATAGCTCTTAAGGAACATCACCTGAGGCTGATTTTCTGTGCATGCCCTCGCATATACCTGCAAATACACACGCAAACAAATTCATGTTTAGAAGGTAATAGCATACCCTGATTGTGCATTGGCAATAGCTGCGGTGGATGAGGAGGCTGCGGTAATGCAGCTGGCTGAGTGGTAGCAGGACTAAGTACAGCAGTAAACAAGTCTTCAACATCCTTTCCTCCAAGCTCTGGGTAAAATAATCACAGAAGTATCATGAAAATTATTAGGGTCATTCAATGTAGAATGCCACTTTTTATAAAGTAAAACAATAGAATACAAATATACCTGGAATTTTATATAACTTTCCAAGAATTGCTCCTAGAATAAAAAATAGTAATAATTACCTATTCAATATATGGATATAAAATAGCATTTAATTAATAGAAAAATTATTAAAGCAAGTCCAAGCGTAAAATTGCATGCAAAAAGCTTTGAAAGTCATATTTACTCATGTCTTTTAGAAAGCCTAGATGTAGGGCAAATATTTTACCATCTGTGACCATTTTGTCTAGCTCAGGACTGAGGATCCCATCTAGCTGCTCTTCACTTAGTGGTCGTGAACTCTGACTGACACTTGGCTGAGGCAAAGAGGAAGCATCATCAGCAATGGGGCCAATATCTAAAAGAATAAGGTAAATAAATGAAAAGGTGAGTCCAGCACATGCACAAAATGGACAACACTATATGCATTAACACACAATACTGATTTAAAAGAAGCCAATACTCCTGAATTATAATTATCAGAATTCTGGTAGTACTTTGGAAAGGCTATTACTAAATTTAGCTACAATGTTTACATGATGCCTAAAGTTATCTTTTCTTCAAAATAAATATATTTCCTGAGGAACAAAAGAACATAACTGATTTCAACTTGGCAATATCTACAAAATCTAAACGCTTTTAAGAATACATAAGATGCAATTACATGAATAACTGCTCTAACTTGAAAACCAGTGGTATCATCAGGTCAACTGTCAAATACAACATGTGAATCAGGAATAATAAGGTTTGGCATAAATTAATTCAAAGATGCACACTCAGTATTGCAGCTTCACAATTATCTCTTGTAAATAATTTTAATTATTATTTTTAAATATTTCATAGCTATAATCTGAAAATATAAATTATGCTCATAACCTTATAACATCTAATAATAGTAGCCTATCATCTATTTCTTCATACTTTCTTAATACCATTGGTCTTACATTTTAGTCTGCTTGTATTTAATATTGTATTAGAAACTATTATTCAGGTAATATTATAAACTACTGTTATATAATATATAAGAACCATTCATTAAAATTATTATGGAAGTCATTGAAAGCACTATGCTTTAGCTGTACACAAGAAGGGAAAAGCAAAGTATGGATTAGTGACGCATTAGCACTACTAATGAACACGCATGCACCTACAGGTTGCTCCAGCTGAGATCACTACTAAGAAAGACTACTTCTAGTCAGTGCCATCCATCGCTCAGTTCTTACCAAAAGGGAAGGGTGAACTCCCAACCTGGAAAGTGCATAAATCAAGACCTACAAGACCCAAATCAAATAAAATGGATGATTACCACAGAAGTGGGAAGGAAGGGAAAACACACAAAAAGAGGAGAAAGTGCAGCAAGACTTTTAAGGCAACATGCCTTAAATCTGATGCAATTAGGTAACAGGAATGAGCCAACTTGTTATGTCCCCTCCTAAAGCCAGTCAAGGAAGATCAAATACTGGCTTTTTTGACAGTCAAAAAAAATCAAAGCAAAACATCAAACCCACTTCCATTATTGGTAAAAAATAAAAGTGTTCCACATCCATACAGCTCTTAAATCACAAAACAGAAATCAGGCAAACAGTATTTATGTATACCTGAATGATCAACTGATTTTGCAAGATCATCTGAGATTATTCCAAGAATGTCATCATCTGTGTTTAAGACTTCAGAAATATCAGCTAATGGGTCATCAGCAGTACCTAAATATAGTAAGTATATGAAAATTAAGTATTTCCCTAGACACAATATTCTAAAATGTCCTAAGTATCTAGAATATAGCAGCTGCTGAGGCAACTGGCTGAGTGATAAAAATTTAAGACCATCACGACTTTAAGGAATTAAAATCAAAGGTTCTTATTTTTTGGTTAACAAAACATTAAAATTTCAGACTTTGTTTTCAAGACTGATGTATATTGATAAAAAGAGATAAAGACTGAAGACCATTAAGCAATAAAAATAAAATCAGAATCTTATGAAATAAAAATTAATTTATTACTTAAGTGGAATAACTAAGAATGACATCTAGAAATACAGTACAATGTAAAAAAAAGCATGAAAAACAGACTTAGTATTCAGAAATTTCTAGTAAGGCATAAGCCAGGCATCTACTACTTCTGTTCCTGTTTGTTGAGTAGTGATTAATTGTTAACCAGAAAACTGTCTTAATACCAAAGAACTATGTCTATGGACATTGTCCAAGTCACTGGAACAAGATGAACTGTTAACAAATGACCTATTCTCATGGGTTCACTTGCTCATAAATAACAATGAAGTAAGGAAATAAAACAGGCTGTAAGGGATATATCTGAAGAATAGGCAGAGATGACATTTCCAGAGATGACTGTCCACAGGTAGATTTTGCTACATCCAGTTTTCAAGTCTCTTTGACTTGAAATTTTTGCTAACATACAAAATGATGCTTTTCACTATAACATTTTCATACACTTGTATTATGCTTTGTACACATCAAAATTATTACATGCTCATTTACAGGCCCATCAGCAGGTGCCTTCTGTCCACACTGTCTCTCTTATGCTCTCTCTGTACAGTCATCTGTTGACTGACATCAGCCTACTTTCACATCTTTGGTATTGTGAGGATACAATAAATATAAATATGCAAGGATTTCTGTGGGAAGCTGACTTCAATTCTCTTGGGTATATATTAAGTAGTTGCACAGCTGGATCATATACTAGTTTTGAGTTTCTGGACAAACCTCTATAATGATTTCCATAGCAGCTGTACGACTTTCCATTCCCACCAACAGTCTCTAAGAGTTCCATTTCTACTGCATCCCTGTCAGCATATGTTGTTTTCTCAACACAGCCATTGTGACTGGAATCCCATCATAGTTTAAATCTGCATTACCTGTCCCTCCTCTCATTTTTTGAGACAGGATCTCACTATGTAGCTTTCGCTATCCTGGAGAGCCTAGTCTGCCCTTGAACTCAGAGATCTGCTTGCCTCTACCTCCTCAGTTTTGGGCTAAAAGGGTGTGCCATCACATCAGTTAATTTGCATTTTCTTGATGGCTAAGGATGTAGAACATTTTTCATGTATTCACTGAACACTGGTATTTCTTATTTTGGAAACTGTCTAAGTTTTCCTGTTGACTAACAAGTTTTTTTTAGGGGGTGGTAGTTAGCCTTTAGTTCCTTATGGAGTTTATATACTGTGCAGCTCCATTTTTATTTCATGTAGTCTTATTTGTTGTATCTGGAATTATTTTCTACAATATTAGTGCCACTTTCAAAAAAACTCCTTGTTTATGCCTCTATAAAGTATTTTTATTAGTATCAGTTAGCTTCAAGTATTATAGAAAGTTGTCTGATCCACTTTTAATTGGTTTTTCTATAGTAAGAGATGGAAACTGAGTTTCACTATCTACATGCAAATATGTACATTTCCCAGCATTACTTGTTAAAGATGTTACCTTTTCTTCCAAATTTGTTTTTGGATAGTACACAAATATTGGGTAACTGTAACTGTATGTTTTTATTTCTGAATCTTCTATTCCATTCCACAGATCTATATGCCCATATTTTATGCCAGGATCATATTCAAGTTGCAATAGTTCAATAGTATAACTTAAAATCTGGTACTGTGGTAATGCCTCCATATCAGCACTATTGTTTCTGCTAAGGACTGTGCTGTTTATTCAGGGGCTTTGGTAGTTTCAGCGGACTTTTTCCCCAATTCTTTGAGGAACTTCACTGTGACTTTACTAAAGAATGTAATGTCATACAAACTTTAGGCAGTAAAGCTGATCTCACAATATTAGTTCTGTGGACCTATGAACATGAGTTATATTTCTCTTTCCTAGTGTTATCCCCAATTTTTTTCATTGTAAATGTCCTTTATCTCTCTCATTAGGCTTATACCTGTATATTTTGGTCTTAGTTACTTACTGTGAAAGGAACTAGTTTCCTGACTTATTTCTTAGCAAATTTGTTATTAGCATATAGAAAAACTACTGATTTGCACATATAAATTTTGTCACCTGTTACTTTTTCGAGTTTTCTGGGGAAGTACAGTATTAGATTGATCACAAATAAAGATAACAATTTCTTTCTGATTTTTTAATCTTTTTGTTTATCTTGCTTTGTTCCTGTAACATAATATTTCAAGCACTGTACTGAATAAAGAGACAGTACGTACTCTTACCTGATTTCAGAGGGAATGCTTTCAATTTACCCAATTTAGTATGCTGACTATAAGTTTTCCCTATTAAATCCTTGTAATATTCAGGTATGTTCCCTCTATGGCTAACATCTCAGAGCTAGTATTTTCATGATTAAAGAATCATGAAGAGATGTTTAACTTTGCTTTCTATGGCTATGTTTAAGTAGTTAATAGTCTCTTGATTTGGGTGGTGGTGGCACAAGCATTTAACCTCAGCACTTGGGAGGCAGAGGCAGGTAAAGTTTGAGGTCAGCGTCTATAAAGCAAGTTCCAGGACAGCCAGGACAGAAAGAGAGGGGAGGGAGAGGAGAAGGGGGGAAAGAGAGAGGGGAGAAGGGGTGAGAGTGTGTATGACAGAGGAGAGGAGGGGAGGGGAGGGGAGAGGAGGAGAGAGAGATTTAACTAATAGGTCATATACGACTAATAATTTATACATATTCAGCATTTTCTAGCTTTTATAGTTTGGTTTTCCAAGTATCTCCTAATTAGCTACTGAATTTCTTCAGTATCTGTTATGTCTCCTTTTTCATCACTAGTTTCATCTCCTTTTGCTTCACTTTGAATCTTCTGTCTTTTTTGGTTAATATGGTTAAAAGTTTGTTAATACCCTCTCTTTTACACTTAGTATGGGAAAGAAGGAAAAAGCATGCACAAGCCTCAGTCTGTGTGAGGGGTCAGAGGAGAGCCTGCAGGAACAGATTTTCTCCAACCAATATGTGGAACTTAAGAATCAAGCTAAGGTTATCAGCTTTGCAGCAAGCAGAGGTAAAAGGGTCTCTAGAGTTGGAGGTTAGCCTGATCTCCATACCAAGTTCTGGATAAGCCATGGTTACATTGCAACATTCTGTTTCAAAAGAAAATAAGACCATCTACATTTAGGGTTACTATAGAAATGAGTTTGCTAATTCAAGTAAATTTTTGATTGTTTTCCTGGCTGATTCCATTGTTAGTTCTCATTTTTCTCCATTAGAGAGCTAAATAAAACAAAGGACAAAGTAGGTGAAAACACTGTACACATATGGGAATCAGCTATCCTAGCTGACATAGAAGGCCAAAGTGGTTAAAGGAATCACAGCGAGAGTCAAAGAGACAAGATGTCATAGCCAGTGCAAGCCTGGGCAAAGTTTTCAAGAGTGTGGTGAAGACTGGACTTTGTTGTGGAGTTTGAGGGAAGTATAAGAATACTGGAAGACACGAGCAGAACAGACTGGTGAAGAAAAGTATGGTGGGATGGGGGCATTAGAAGCCAGGTGACCTTGTGCAGTGTGAATGAAAGGTAATGTGAGTTACTACTGCATGATAGAAAAGTTGAAATAGTTGAATTTGGGGTTTATTTTGAAAGTAGAGACCAAACTACGGAGAAGTAAAAATGAAAAATGTGAATAATGAAAAGAGGAGGATTCTAAAGATTTTTACATAATCAAGTAAGAAAATAGTGAAACTCTTACTAAGGTTACCAGTAGTAATTACCTTAGCCACTCAACTAAGAATATTTGAAAGTTTTAAGCTTTTTCAAGTGTATTTTAATTAAAGGCAACAAAAATTTTTAATAGCATAAAAATAACACACTCCAGGAGCTAAAGAGATGGTTTAGTGATAAGAATACTTTTTTTTTTGCACTGGCAGAGGACACAGGTTCAGTTCCCAGTACCCACAGGTCAGCTAACAACCAACTATAACTCCAGTTCTGGGAGATCCAATGCCCCCTTCTGGCCTCCGTGGACAGTGCACATATATGGTGAGCAAAACATATAAGAAGGCAAAATATTCACATACACAAAAATAAGTAAATCTTTAAAATACACATGATACCTACCCACCCACACCACAGAACTGGGGAGATGGCTCAGTGATTAAGAGTACTTGCTCTTGCAAAGGACAAGGTTTGGTTCCCAGCAGCCATACTGTGGTTTATGACTATCTACAACACCAGTTCCAGGGGATCCAAGCTCTCTCTGATTTTCTAGTGCACCTGATATGCACATGTTACACATACATGCAGGTTAAACATCCATATTTGTAAAATACATAAAACTTTAAATATATATTTATAATACTTCGAATTAAGTACATGTATGAAATACTTTCTATAGATTGGTATATTTAAAAGAAAAAATACTGCAGTTATGAGGGGACATCTATGGCTGCTCATTGTATGTGTGTGTGTATGCTTGCATATGGGAGGTAGTAAAGGCCAACTTCAGTGTCATTCATAAGGTGCCACTCACCTTGTTCTTGGAAATAAGGTCTTTTGCTGGCCTGAAGCTTGCTAAATAGACTAGGCTGGCCATCAACAACCCTGAGAATCTTCCTATCTCTACCTTCCCAGTACTGGGACTACTACCATATGAAACCATGCCCAATTTTTTAACATGACTTCTGAACTCAAATTCAGGGCCTTTAGTTTACAAGGCAAGCACTTAATGAAAAAGCCCTTTTGCTTTTAAAGTAATGAAAACTTACTCTATAAAAATTATATCACAAACTTTTTAAGACTAGGTTTTAAAACATCCATCCCTGGGGCTGGAGTGACGGTTCAGCAGAGAACACTGGCTGCTTTTTAAAGGGACCAAGTTCAATTCCTAGCATCCACATGGCAGTTCACAACCATTTCAGATTAAACTCCAGTTTCAAGGGATTTGTGCCCTCTTCTGGCCTCCATGAGCATCATTTGCAAACTTAGTGCACAACATACATTCAGGTAAAACGTCCATGTACATAAAATAATAATAAATATTATTTTGTTGAGTGTGTTCAAGTCTACATTAAATAAAATGTTCAAAAGGGCAACTTTCATTCATTAAATTTTCTATATACAGGCAAGAAGTAGATTAATTGAAAAAACCCTACATTTAGGTTTTGTAATGAGCACTGTTCTAGTCTAAGTTCTGGTCCTACTACAAAATCTTAGGAAATTTTATGTAAGAAACACTTGTATCAGCTTATGTCCTATCCTGTGTCCCCATCCAACTGAGACCTTATCCTCACAAAATTCAAATGCAAATAACAGCCATTTAACTCAAGTCACATGTCATAATATTTCTAACATATTCTTTGAAATAACCAGGTCATTTATACAATGCTTAAAACATATGAATAAGAACTAATGAGTACTTAAAAACATCATAAAATAAAACAGTAATTATTTGTATGAATCTGGTAAGACTAAACAAAATCATGCTCCCATCTTTCTATCCTTCTTTGTTAATCATTGTTTATTCACCTGAGAAGAGATAAGACTGCCTGCAATTATTTCAAGGAAGAAAAATCAAAAGTAAAAGTCTGCACAAGTTGTCCTTTAGTATGTAAGACAGCCCTAAAGATACAAAAATCTTCAGGTACTCAAATCCCTTAAATTAGTCTTTTGTTTTTGCAGATATAACCTATAGCATAAGAAAGTCAATTGTATTTCATGACAGGACAATGTGGGTAAAATAAACTTTAATTACTTAATACTGAAAGTCATTATTTAGTATACTTCTACTTACAATATTTTTTTCTAAAATGAGTTTATAAAATTAAAGACTAACGAAGTGCAAAATCACACTATAATCAGTAGTACTATAGATTCTAGGAAAAAAAAACATTGTGATTGTAACTCTTAAATTGATATAAATACTGAAAACACATGTGTTTCCTCTCTTTCCTTCACTTTATATTTTTCTTCATGAGGCTGGGGGTTTTATGCTGCCCAGACTGCCTCTGAACTCATTACATAATGGATTCTATCTTGAACTTGACCCTCTTGCTTCCACTTCTTAAATGGGAATATAGGCACATGCCACTTCATCCAGTTTATGAGGTACTAGAATCAAACCCAATGCTCTAGTTTTTAAAACTGTACATGCAAGTTTGTATAGATAGTATGTATGTATATTCTCTCTCTCTCTCTCTCTCTCTCTGTGTGTGTGTGTGTGTATGCATGTGCACATACACCAATGCATGTGTGCATGTGTAGAGTGGAAGACAATCTCAGGTGTTATCATCAGGAAAAATCCACCTCCCTTTAACAGAGCCTCACTGGCCTGAGCTCAACAATTAAACTAGAATGTCTAGGCAGTAAGTCACAGTGATCTTCCTGTTTGCACTTCCACAATATTGGGATTACAAGTAAACACAACCATATCCAGAATTTTCATACATTCTAGGGATCAAACGTAGGTCCTTGTAACTGCAAAGCAAACCATTTACCTAAAGAGCCATCCCTCAACTCTCCCTCTTCTGATTTTAATAGTACCTACATACCCTACATCTGCACAGTGGTTCTCAACAAGGAGCAATTTTGTTCACTAATTACATACATACATTTATTTGTTTGTTTAGATCTTTTGAGAGACAAGATCTCACTATGTAACTCTGGCTGTTCTAGAATTCACTATAGAGACCAGGAAGGCCTTTAACTAATAAAAACCTGTCTGACTCTGTCTCCCAACTGCTGGGATTAAAGGTGTATACCACTATATTCAGAGGGAGAAATCTTTAATAGTCATGATCTCAGGAGATCAGAAGTGACAATAATTATACTACAAGACACTGGACAGCCCCTTATCACAACAATGAACTAACTGGTACAGAGTGTCTGTTTGTGTTAAGAAACTACATGTGGATATATCATACTATCTACAAACAATTCCCAACTGGAGACATTCATTTTCCAGCTTTTGTTTACTTGTTTTGTTTGAGACAGTTTCTCTTTGTAGCCCTGCCTGTCCTGCAACTTGCTTTGCAGATGAGGCTGACCCTCAAATTCACAGAGATTCCGTTGCCTCTGCCTCTCAGGTACTGAGATTAAAGGCACGTGCCACCACTCCCAACTTCATTTTGCAGTTTTTTTTGACACATCAGAATTTCTTTAGGTTGTGTAGTTGACACTGTCAACTTTTAACAGTTAAAGTATAAACTGAAAGGTTTTTTTCTCACAACTTCTGATTTTGGTGATTATCATACTGATAGGTTAATTTGACAAGTCATTTGAAAAGTCTTGTAGAACTTTCCACTAAAAATGCTACTTTTATTGAATATAAATTATATTTCAATAAAGTTAACTTTAATAATGTGTATGAAATCAAACAAAAGTATTTCTAAGGAGTGTTTTTTATATTAACTAGAAGGTAAATGACATGTGGCATAAAGAAAATACCTGTGAATTAATCTACGTACCCTGAGTTCCAGGTTTTGCTGAAGCAGAAGATGAACTCAGTAGCGGATCTGAGGAAGGATCCAAGAAACCTGTTTTATATGAAAGCTGAGCTGCATCTTCTGATAGATTATCTAAACTCAGCTTGTTTTGTCTGCTGGTATCTAGAAGATCTTTTCCAAAAAATGCTTCCTAGATAAAGATGAACACATAAGAAAATAATTAGTTCTAAATTTTATAAAGCTAACATTATCCTGTCATCATTTTGACAAGAAAAACTTAGCATTTCACAATATAAAAGCTGAATACAGAAATATACAAAGATCCTGTTTCTTTGGGGGGGTAGGTCTTTTTTGTGTATTTTTTTTTCGAGACAGGGTTTCTCTGTAGCTTTGGAGTCTGTTCTGAAACTAGCTCTTGTAGACCAGGCTGACCTCGAACTCATATAGATCTGTCTGCCTCTGCCTCTGAGTGCTGGGATTGGTGTGCCCGGCAATCCTGTTGGTTTTGTAAAAATTGTTAAATTAATTTTGATATATTTGTCAAAAACAAACTTAAAAAATATAAATACAATGTGTCAAATGTGTTTCTAGAAATTGCAAAATAATTCACTTAGAATTATTCACTGAGACTAATCTACAATGAAATTTTGAAACTGATAGATGTTTTTGATGTTATTGGCTTCTCAATTAATAGCACAGGAGTAGACACAGCTTCACAAATATAATCAGTATGTATAGCTTACCTACTGAGGATAACACAAGATTCTGATCTACTAATCCAGGACCTGCACACCTCTATTGTCTGCAGTAACCTCACACTGAAGCATACCCACATCAGAGGACATATGCTATGAATCTGAAGGACTTAGGTCCACTCATGGAATGTTTGTGATCTAGGAAAGGCTGCTAGCTTTCAGTTAATTTACTGAGATGAACATTTCTCCACTAGAGGGGCCGAGTGTCAAGGTGAGTTCTTCTCAGAACTCCTCAAGATCAACACAGAAGACAAAAGGAGAACCTCAGAACTTCCCTTCATTAGAATATTTTCTACTCTGGTCTCTCTGGATAAAGGAATCCAGAGTTGGCAGGAGTTAATAACATTATATACCTGCCATAGACACACAAATAGAGGCTCACAGGCACTTTCTTTTCCTAACTCTTTAAGTTAAAACGGCCCTAGTGTCCGTAGCAGGAAGATAGATCAATATTCACACTACAAAATGAAGGGGGGCAATGGGCTGTTGTTTCTTGCAGCACTGGAAATTAAACTTGTAATTTGAAACTCAGGCCTCACACATGTCAGGCAAGAATATCGAACTGGGCTATATCACCAGACTTAAAAACAGATTTTAAAAGCGTATAAAGAGGACTAGTGAGATGACTCAGCAAATAAAGGTACTTGCCAGAAAGCATGACAATCTCAGTTCAATTCTTGGGAATCATACAGTGGAAGGAGACAAATGATTTCTGAAAGCTGTCTTCCTCCACAAGTGTGTCATGGGATTTGCAAGTACACATAAATATTTAAAAGCATATAAACCCATATTATCAAAGAAAAGTTCTGAAATATATGACCAAAAGAAAGATGGTTGAAAGAAAGGTCCAACAAAAGGTGCAAATGAAGACTTCTGTAAGAATATAAAATAAATTACACAAAATTGGAAGGGGGCAAAAAATGTTCGTGCTGGCTGGTTTTATGTCAACCTGACACAAGCTACAGACACTTTAGAGAAAATGCCCCCCACCAAATTGGCCTGTGGTGCATTTCCTTGACTGACTGTTGTGACAGGGCGCAGCTCACTGGGGATGGCCCAGGCTGGTAGCCCCAGGTGCTCTAAGAAGGCAGGTTCAACAGGCAATGGAAATCAAAGACAGTAGCAGTAGCCACCCACAGCCTTTGCTTTAGCTCTTGCTTATATGTTCCTCCCTGACCTCCCAAAGTGTGACCTGAGAGTTTCAAGCTGAGATAAACCCTTTCCTCCCCAAGTTGTTTATGGCTGTGTTGTTTTATTATAGCAATAAAAATCCAAAGACAATGTTAGTGATACTAATTTTAGAACAGGCATTGGAGGGCTTAGGCATGGACTCGGTAGTGAAAGTGCTTACTGCACTATTGTGAGGAACTGAGCTAGAATCCTCAGAATCCATGTATTGCCAGAACAGTAGCACATGTCAGTAAACCCAGTGTACCTATATGGCGAGATAGAAAGCAGAGATGGTAGAATCCCCAAATGATCATGGGCCAGCTAGTATGTTACACACAGTAAAGCAGCAGAGAACCTGTCCCAAACAAGAAGCAAGGCGAGGCACAACATCTGAAGTGGTCCTTTACTTCTCTCTATTCAAACACAATGAGACATGATACACTAGCACATGCACACATACCATCCCCCACCCCCACTGGATTAATTCTAGAAGATATTTTATGTCCTATTCAAATATTTCACATTTTTAAAATGAATAGGCTATGAAAATTGGACTTGAAAATCTATAAGGCCATAAAAGACTGCTGAAGAGCATAAAACATCTTTGATGTTTAGAAATCAATCACTGGTGTAATTCCATAAGTATAAACTTCAATAACCTGACAACACCAATAGCAATACTTTTAATGACTCATGATGACTTTCCTGATATTTAATGTTTGTAATACTCTAATGAATTTGGTAAGCTTTACTTTTTTTGTTTTTTTTTTTATTTGTTTTCAAGTCAAGAGTTCTCTGTGTAGCCCTGGCTATCCTGGAACTTGCTCTGTAGACCAGGCTGTCCTTGAACTCAGAGATCTACCTCCCAAGTGATGGGATTAAAGGCACATGCCACATTTGGTAAGTTTTTCATTCCTTAGAATTAACAACAAAGAGAAGCTCCATGTGGTTTTCAACTAGACAGTGTGGCGACCTCCAAGAATGAACCACAACAAGAGTACAGACCTAGGACAAGAGCTCTTTACAGACACATGATAATACACATGTACCATGGCATGTGTGAATCTAAAAGACAACTTGTTGGGGTCAGTTTTCTCCTTCCACAGTGCGGTTCTAGGGATCAAACTCAGGGCATCAGGCTTAGAAGCATGAACCATCTCAACAGATTAATATTCAGTATTTTTAGAGGCTCCTTTAAAACCAGACATGTTGGCTCTTACCTGTAGTTCCAACACTACAGAGACAGATGCAAGAAGATAAGCAGTTCAAGATCATTCTTGGCTACACATCAAGTTTCAGACCAATCTGGTCTGCAATAAAAGTGTCTTTTTTTAAAGGTTTATTTATTTATTATGTATACAATGTTCTGGCTGCATGTGCGCCTACATGCCAGAAGAGGGCACCAGATCTCATTACGGATGGTTGTGAGCCACCGTGTGGTTTCTGGGAATTGAACTCAGGACCTCTGGAAGGAAAGTCAGGCTCTTAACCTCTGAGCCATCTCTCTAGCCCTAAAAGTGTCTTTTAAAAATAAAGAAAATATAAAAATCAATTAAACACACACAAACACACACCAACCCCCCCCCAAAAAAAGGAAAAGAAGAAAAAAAGAAGGGAACGAAAAGAATGGCCAAGAAAGAGCATTTTTAAATGCTCTTTTGCAAATAGCTGGCTTCCATACTTTGATGTTAAACTAAAGGAGTTTCTAAATATGGATTACAGATAGCAAACAGATCCATAGGTAAAGGAGCAGATCAATTTCTCAGTACACACTGAAAAGAGTATCAAGAAAAGAGGTCCAAGTGTAGGGGTGCATGTCTTTTATCCTGGTTGTTAAAGATATAAGAAACCCAATTCATTTATATGCCACTCATTCATATTAGAAAGTGAACACGGCGCTGGAAATGGAGAGATGGCTCAGTGGTTAAGAGCACTTGTTGCTCTTCCAAAGAGTCCCAGCATCAATATGGAGTTTCACAATTCTAAGGAACTCTAGTTTCAGGGAATCCAATGCCTTCTTCTGGTCTCTGTGGGCACCAGGCAATGATATAATACACAGACATACTTAGACATACAAAATACTCATATACATAAAATAAAAATAAAATTATTTCATTTTACCCTGTAAAAAACATGCAATTAAGGTCTTTTTATTATTGTTAAATTCTCAAACAGCTTTAAGAGCAGGTTAGGGGCTAGTAGTACTAACTACTTCAGTTAGTAAAGTGTGTACCAACATGCATGAACCCAGGGTTCAAGACCAGCAGGTTACAAGAGACACTGTATGTATAAAAGAGCAAGGAGAGGAGAGAGGGAAGGAGAGGAAGGTTTATAGTAGAGGATTAGTTTATTAGTTTTTAAAAACAGATTATAGGAATATATATTATTTGTAAGTCCAACAGCCTATTAAAATTCTGCCTTAAAAAATATCAAGAGCAAGTGGTACATGTCTTTTAATTCCATCAGTCAGGAGGCAGAGGAAGACAGACCTCTGAGTTCAATGGCCAGCCTGGTCTACGAGGTAAGTTCCAGGTGACCCAGGACTGCGCAGTGAGACCCTGTCTCAGAGAAGACAGACAGGTCAGGGGTGAGGGGTCAGGGTAGAAGGAGGAAGAGGAAGAAGAAGAAAGGGAGGGGAGAGGAGGGGGGAGAAGAATGAGAGTGAGGAGAGAGAAGGAGGAGAGGGGAGAAGGCAAGAACAAAGAAGCACATAAAGACAGACAAAACAAACAAACAAAAAAGGAGTATTTTCCTACTGATAAAACTGCTGCTTTAAAAAACAGCACAGAAGCTGAGGCAATGACTCAGTGCATAAAAAGCTTGTTATGTAAGTATGAGGATCTAAGCCTAGATCTCTAGGCACCCAAGTTAAAGCAAGAAGCTCTATAACTCTTGGATGAGTGGGTGTAGGAAGATGAACAGAGACAAGTAGATCCCAGGGGCCAGTCAGAGTGGCCAAAACAGTGAGCAACCCTAAGTTCAGTGAAGATACTCTATGGCAAAAGTAGATAGTGGATGGTGAGATGGCATTTGTTGTGTAAGCCTGACACCCACATTCCACAGTGGAAGGAGAGAACTGACTCCCAAAAGTTGTTACCTGACTGACATCAATGTCAACACCATAGAAGGCACCACACACAATAATAATAATAATAATAATAATAATAATAATAATAAGGAAAGAAAGACAGACAGAAAGAAAGAAAAAGTTTTAGAAGAAGAGATCAGATGTGAATTTCTAAACACAAACACACAGGCTTACTACTGATACACACCTGTAATAGACACACAGACTCTGATTTAAAGGATAAGCTCTGTAACCCGCATATACACAGTTAAGAGGTTAGTAGTCTAGGGGCTGGGAATATAGCTCAGGAAGAAGATCTAAGTTCAACCCTTAAAATTCATGTTAAAAATTCTGGTGGCACATGCTTGTAAATCTAGTGTTGAGAGTATACCTGGGGTTTACTGGTCAACCATTCCAACTGATTCAATGAATCACAAATCACAATAAAAAGACTCTGTCCAAAAATAAAGAAATAAATAAAGGTGGACAGCTTTGGAATAACCTGAGATTAACCTTTGACCTCTATCCACAGTGAATGTGTATTCACATCCAGACTTCTACACACACATATATAGACACAAAGCTAAAGCTAGCAGTGTAATTACTAGAGAAGAAAATTGAGCAAGTTACCTTGTAATTAAAAATATATTTTAAGACAAACGTATAAGGGGCCTGATGGAGCACACCTCCTGGCGCTCGGGAGGCATAAGCAGGTGGATCTGTGAGTTTGAAGTCAGCCTGGTCTAAAGAGCTAATTCCAGGATAGCTAGGGCTACACAGAGACCTGTAGTGGAAAATTAAGTTTAAAAAAATATGTATCTTAAGCAATGTATCTACCTAAAACCTAGTTCTGGATCATAGGAATAGTGCTAAGTACTAAAATTAAGGTAGACAGTTAATGATAGTGTATTCCAATTTAATTTTTAACCTGTGAAGAAAGGAGTGGGAAGAATAAAATAGGAACCGAGAATTAGGTCGTAGTAGATGAGGATGTTTACAGTCTATCCTGCCGCTAAGACGGCATTCTCCCTAATATATCTTTCAAGTCTTTTGTGATTTGACATTTATAATAAAAACTAGAAAGACTCCCTCTTTTTTTGCAGTCTACATTTACCAAAAATGTTTTCTTCATAATTACAGATATATTTTGGAAAAGCAATAATAACAACAACAATAATAAATGTTTGTTATAGCCAAGCATGATAGCAATCACCTTGTAATGTCAAAACTTAGGAGGCTGACTCAGGAAGATCAGGAGTTCAAGGCCAGTTTAGACTTTATAGCAAGATCCTGTATCAAAAATTTATAAAAATTCTTTGGTTTTCTTTGACTTAGGTCTCTAATTAACAAGTTTCTATATGTGGTAACTAATTATTAAAGCTATGGTTTTGGCTGCTGAGAACTTTTTCAATTAAATTAACCAAATAAATTGTATTGATATATGAAAATATCAATAGGAGCCAGGTTTGGCATGTGCACATATATGTATGGTTTTAAAGAGTATTTCCCATCCACACAGTGTCTATGTTATGGCCAACAGCACACGTAAAACTAAGAGAACTTATCTGAGAGAGAGAAAACAAACTTTACAGGGTTGGAACAAGTTCAGTACAGGAAAACTCCTATATTCACAAAACTCTGCTATGACCCCCAGGACTGCATGTGCACACATACACACATTCCTTCATGAAAAACACTGTTGATACACACCTATAATATTCAAAGCACACATAAAAGCAAATATTCATTCTTTGATGAAGCCGAATAAAGAGAATGTCATTTATGACAATCAGGGAAAAATTACACAGAATGAGTAGAATGTTAACAAACATTAAAAAAAAAACCCACCTCATTACATTGCCTAAATTAGCAAATCACACAATAAAATATGAAGCAGAATATTACTTGTAAATAAGCAGGAAAGGTTTCTTCAAGCTTATTTTTCCTTTTTCGGTACCTCTTCTTTATTTTTTCAGTGCTTTCAGCAACAGAAACAGGCTCATCAACTAGAGTATCTGGTAACTGCTCACTCCAGCCTGAAATAAGAGCCATGTTTATAAATATGTGGCACTTTACTTTCTAGAAAAATATGGTAATTTGATAGCTTACCGATATGCATAGCTAGGAATAAACAAATACTTTTTATATCACACAAAGATCTTAAAGCACATTTCTAAATTTTAAATGCTTTGAAAATTCCATTTCATAACTATTTAGTATTAGTACAATTCCTAGCCTTTCTTTTTTGGGGGTGGGGAGTGGGGTAGGAAGGGTCCCCTGGCTGAACTGGAATTTACTATGTATACCTGGCTGGCCTTGAACTCACGGAAATCCACCTGCCTCAGTTTCCCAAGTACTGGGATTAAAGGTATATGCCACAAGGCCTGGCTCCTAATCTTTCTAAATAACTAGCATTCCCAAGCAAAGTAACATGATTTCCTAAGCAGTACATTTATAGATTGCAAAGGATAAAAACACCAGATATTCAGAATTATGAGGAAATGGCTACTAACAAACTCCTGAAGAAAATTCAGTGGATATGGATAGTACCCTTTTGCCTGTGACACAGTTTGCTTAAAAATAAAAGTACAACTACACCAACCCAAACCACCAACTCATTAAAACCACCTCCCGCAGTACCAAAAGCAAGTATTTGTCATATAGAATTTGACATTTTTCAAAAAAGCTTTAAAAAAAATCCTGTCCATAAAACTTACAAATGGGAAAATGGGACATGGCCCTAAAGTTTATTGCAGTAAACTTTAGGGGTGCTTTAAGCTTGAGGATTTTAGCATAAGTAACCCTAAGAAAGTAGGATCTCAAAGTAACAGATGCAGATTTCTGAAAGAAATTACCTTCAATGCAACTCTTAAAAATTTTAAACAACGCCCCCCCACACCTCTCGAAATAACATGGACTCACACCTATGAAAGCTTGAGTCAAAATGAATCTTTACTCCCATTAAAGAAAAAAATCTAAACAGGGAATAAGCTCCCCCCAAGAGGACTTTCTAGAGGAGAAATAGATAAACAATGTATGCCTTTCACATATAGACAATTAAATACTGCAGCAGACACAGAAAGTGCTACCAAATGAAGTAATACCTTCAAACATTTTATATTACAAATCAATTACATGAGATAAAAGACAATTGAAAGTAGGTCTAATATGAATTATAAAATAATTAAACATCAGAGAAATAACAGAAGATTAAGAAACAATATTTGAAATAAAAAATTAATAAATTTGCTTTTGTTTTACTAGAAACAAATGAAAATATTGAACTAAAAAACAGGGCTGAAGAAATTATCTGGATAATCGAAAACAAAACATACACAATAGTTTTATTAAACATACTAAATTCTTAGAGATTAAGCCCATGTTTTGCCAAAAAAGAAGCTTCTTAAAAATCACTACACTTCTTCCTGAAATAGAAAGGAATTTCTGATTTTTAAAAATTCATTAAAGTTTCAACGGGAAAAAAAAGACTAGCTTTGCAAAGCAAGAAATACTACAAAGACATGCTGAGAATATCACAGATTTTTTCCTATTTTACCTTAAAACATAATTTTTAAAAATATAAGCATACAGCTTGTGATCATTAGCGATGACAAGCACTTTTGAAGGTGAAAAGCAGATCACTTTTTGGTTTTTCAAGACAAGGTTCCTCTATGTAGCCGTGTCATGGAACTCACTCTGCAGACCACGCTGGCCTCAAACTTGGGAGATCTGCCTGTCTCTGCCTGGATTAATTATGTGTGCCACCGCCTGGCCAGTAAAGCACTCACGGGAAGGTCTGGCTTGAACACTGACTTAGCTTTTTCTTAAGCAAGGGTGTCAAAATATATTTATAAAATACAAACCTGTCACTTCAATTAAATTCAATAGCCTGTAAATTGCATATTAAGTCACTAAGGCAGGGAAAGAGAGGCCTTTGTTAAAATAGGCAGAAAGTATCGGATAAAACTAAGTTAGTTAATCCTTTTACTCTTATTTAGCACAGAAAACATGGGGGGCGTAGTAGGGTCTTAAAGTTCTAAAGAAAATGTGAGGAGTATGGATCATCATAGCAAATGCCATCCATAGCAATAAATGGAAAGTGGGGGAAAGGCCTACAATTGCAGCACTGGGAAAGCTAAGGAAGGAATATCATGAGTTGGGGAAGCCATAAAAACCATGTAGGGAAATAGCCACCAGACTAAACTATAAGACTAGATCCTATCCCTCACCATCCTATACACGTCCAAAAATAAAACCATTTTCTTAACTCTATAGCATTCAAGTTAATTGTTCCACCAAAAAGAAGCACATGGTTTCATGTGGCAGCATTGCTTTAGTTAGTGACTGTCTATTCCAACAGAGTATAAATCCCAAGGAGTTAAATCAAAGAAAATCAGTACTATACCATCATCTCTGCTAGGTAACTGCTCAGATATTGAGCCTGAAGAATCTTTTCTGATCAGAGATCTTTTGGCTTTTCCTTGTCCTGTTCGACTTCTTTGTCGTACCATAAATCCACCAATACCTATATAAGATAGAAACCACATAAAGTGATAAATGTCTCTAGAATTCTACAGTAACAAGAATGGCTTTGTCTTTAATGGTGAACTTTTATCTAAATTCACTTGCATGTTTAATATAAATTAATGATCTCATTTTTGCATGTGTATAGGTATGTGGCATGGAGACCTGAGTAGATTGTGGGGGTATACATATCTGTGGGGGTGTGCATTCATGTGTACATACATACATGTGGAGGACAGAAGCTAATCACTGGATTTTACCCTTGATCTCTCTCCACCTTATACATTGTGGCAGAATATTTCACTTGAAACCAGAGGCTGCTGATTCAGGATCCCTTGTCTTTTGACTCCAAAACTTTTATAGAGATGCTGAGGACCCAAACTCTGGTCGGTCTTCATGCTTCCATGGCAAGCACTTTATCTGTTAAACAATCCCTCCAACCTCAAGAATCTCATTTTTATGTAAAGTACAGGAGGTTGGAAGTAAAAATAAATGTCAAAGTTACTATTATCACTTACATAAAATAATAATTACAACTTGCTAGTGTACGGAAAGAACTACTTGCATTTCCTCCTCTAGATAAGATCAGAGTACAGACTAAATGGGAAGTAGAGCTTGAATATAAAGAACTGATATATTTCTGCTTCCCCTTCCGTAATTGTTAAGTTATAGCTCGCGAAAACAGCTCAGCAGACCAGCATGTATAATGAGGATGAAAACTGAATGAGAATAAACTAACACTCATTGATCATTATAACTTCAGCAGTACTATCTAGTTATCTCATGTCAAAAAAGGCCAGAAGTCACAGAGACATTAAGTTCTGTAGCTAGGAAAACAAAATATGGAGCCGGGCTATAGAATTCTATCTACTAACTAAATGTGGGCAAGTTATTTTACTCTTCAGTACATTCATTGGTAAAATAGGTATAACACCTCCCCATGTCATAAGTATAATCAAAATAAAATTGGTAAAATGGTTAGCAATTTTAACAGTTTAATAGGCACTAAATCCTATAAGGTTTTGTCATGATCTATTTGTCTAGTAAAGTGCTTTGCAACACGCCTCAAATAAAGGGCTGTTACCCATATATGGCAGAGAAAAAAGAAAAGACAGAATAAAACAGCATTAACATTCTAAATGGAATAGCTCTATCTAAAAACAAAGTATACTTGGAAACATAATAATTAAAAAAAAATGAAATTGCTGGGCACACCTTTAATTCCAGCACTCAGGAGGCAGAGACAAATGGATCTCTGTGAGTTCGAGGCCAGCCTGGTCTACAGAGTGAGTTCCAGGACAGGCTCCAAAGCTACAGAGAAACCCTGCCTCAAAAAAACCAAAAGACAAAAAAAAGAGAGAGAAAAAAAGAGACATGCTATGACATGTGTTCATTCATAACGAAGGTGTCACCTAAGGTCTTGGAGAACACAAGTGGAAAGTTCTTACCTACAACTAAAAGGAATATAGAGTGCTCTTACCAATAAGATACAATCCACCAAAACAACAGAGATTGCGCTAAAAACAGACATTAATAAATGAGATTTGAAAAGCCTACAACTTCCAATGAGAAATTCCAAAACCTTTTTTTACCATGCGGTAAAAACCAATGCAGCTTTTTCTCTGCCCATGAAATACACTGGGAAAGTAAGAAATTAGGGGAAGAGAAATGATAAGTGGTTAAGAATACTCACTCCTCTCGCAGAGGACCTGAGTTTGGTTCCCAGCAACTACACGGTATCTCACAAGTCCCTCTCACTTCAGTTTTAGGGTATCTGATACCATCTAGTGTCTATCTATGAATGCATGTGGTGCACATAAACTCACAGAAGTATACACACATATATAAATAAAAATGAACTAAAAATTTTTAGAAGAATTTAATTACTCAAGTATCAGTTGCACTACAAAATCAACAAGGTGTTTTGTTCATCTTTTTGCCTGCATAATTACTAAAGTTTTAAAACAAAAATTAGAAAATGAATGCTTACAAGAGACCTGGTGAAGTACAGAAAGTACTTGAATTGCTTTAAAAGTTCAACATAAATGAAAACAAAATAAGTAACATGGATAATAGATGGTTTTATTTGTGGGAATGATTTATTGTCAAGTAGTCAAATTTTCAATGTAAGGAATACATCTTTAGTTCCATGTAATAAGCCACACATAAATTAGTTATTGAGTTGTAAGTCATCATTACAAGTTTTGTTATATTGAAATGTCTAGCTTGGGGCCTCAAGAAATGGCTCAGCTATTAAGAACACTGGCTGTGTTTCCGGAGGATCCTGGTTCAATTCTCAGCATCTACATGGTGGCTCACAATTGTTATTTAACTACATTTCCAGGAGATCTGACACCCTCTTAATGGCATCTGTGGGCACCAGGTACTCAGATGATGCACTTACATATATGAAAGTAAAACACCCATACACATCTGGAGAGATGAGAAAGATAAAGAGAGAGCACATGCATCTAGTTGATATAATCTACCTGGTCTGTAAGGTTTTCTTTTCCTCTTTTTTATGCCATCTGTTCCTTCTACTCCCTTAGTTTCATCATCCACAGCTTCCCGCTCAGGACTAGATTCTGATTTTCCATCGCAATCCATAAGTTCTCCTTCTGTAAAAAGTAAACATACAGATGAAACTGGGCAATTCTAACAAATATAGAAACCTTAACCAAAAGACATTAAAAAAAAGAAAGAAAAAAGAAAAGAAAAAGAAGCCAAGCAAAAGACCACCAAGCCATTCTAAACCATTCAGTCTAATCCTGTGCCCCAGGATGGGGGTGGGAATCATGATGCATGACCCAGTGTTGTGTTCCCAGGGAGTATGACATGCAAATTAAGAAAAGGGAAACAAAGAGCTCAAAAAGATACCTATCAATCAATTTTTAAAGCAATCTTGTCTTTAACATGATGATATAAGATCCATGATTTATATATTTTGTCCACTAATGTAATTTCCAACATTTGTTATACATACATGTTTTATAGATACTACTGAATGGTAGAACATGGTGGGAAAATAATTATGGCTTTATTTCTGAATCAGTTGAAAATAATCACTCCAAAATAAAGACACCAGAAGTGATCATTCTGAGAAGGAAACAAACAAATCTACTCTGTGCTATACTTAATGCTGTTACTAAAACTATTTTGTTACCTCACAAGTTCAGATAGAAAAACCTTATGAGTTCTATTCTGATAAAGAAAACATTTATGAATCACCAATTTACAAAGCTTAGAGGGGGGCTTAGGATGACAGTCCAGCAAACTCTGAATGTCCACACTTACAAACACAATGGTCTTAGAAATCTTGATTACAAAAATATTTCAAAACAAGAAAACAAGCAAATGCAAGTCTCAGAACATCACTCAAAAGGGAGAAGTTTCTCATCAAGAGGTAACTTAAACAGTGTGACTAACACTTTATAAATATGTATCTTTCAGAAGTTCTTTTATACACTAATTGTTTTTTCTGAAAGATTTATTTATTATGCATATACTGTTCGCCTACAGGCCAGAATAGGGTACCAGATCTCATTACAGATGGTTGTGAGACACCATGTGGTTGCTGGGGATTGAACTCAAGACCTCTGGAAGAGCAGCCAGTGCTCTTAACCTTTGAGCCAACTCTCCAGCAACATGATATACTAATTCTTGCACATGTGTCCCAAGAGTTCTTACCTCGACTATCATCTTACCAAAGAGTTCTTACCTCGACTATCATCCATTTCACCATCTCTTGAATGCTCTGATTGGATGTCTGGAGGGGTCTGAAGGACAGCCACACTATTCTGATTTATAATCTTCAATTTCAATTTTGGTTTAGTCCGTTTTCTTCTTGGAACTGTAACGGTGAGGCTCTGTAACTGAGTCATCCCTGATTCAGTCAAACACACACCATCCTGGGTATAGGTCTTAGGTGGATCTAAGATTACAAAAATACAAATTTAAGAGTTCATCTGAAATTGACAGATAAGTTGATTAATATTCCAACATCTACATGGCAAAAAAAATACAACTACACATCCATCCAGCAAAAATCTACAAAATGCACGAACTGATGATGTTCAATTAATACTGAAAACCTTTTAGGACTATTGTGGAATGGATGTACGTTGACCACAAAAAAATAAGTAAGTAAAATTAAATTACAAAAAATTTTTCCTAAAAGCATTTCAGCTTTCATGTATCAAGAAGGAAGACACTGAAGCTACACATACGGCCACCACTGCTCAGTAATAAGCCTTTTCCTTGTGAAGACCAAAATGTAGGAATCAATTTATGTAAGAGAAACAAAAGTACTCCAGAAGTCCATCTGGAAAACTAGTACCAATATTATCACTTACACAGAGAGGTAGAAATATTGGAAAGATCCTGCACCCTCAAGTAAAATAATATACAGGGGTGAAAAAGCCATAATGACGCCACTGTTTCCTATGCTAGCTAAAATATTAATAATAAGATAACATTTCTATAGATTCAAATCTTTAATGTAAAAACTTGTTTATTAAAGCAATTTCAATACAATCCAAAAGTTTTAGTATCAGAAATGTTGTCAATATCAGCTAAGAATCTCTCATAAAAATGCCATGCTACCACTCTTATCAGAGAAAAATTATAAAATATTAATTAATGCTAATTGAATGTTTACTTAAGTAGGCTTTCTTTTTCTGCTGACAACTAAGCAAGTCCAGTATCCAACTGAAGTAAGGCAGGCAGGATACTAATAGTTAATCCAAAGAGCTATTATTCTCATTATTTTCTGAAATTTATAAGGAATACTACTTCAGTAAAATGAGCCAGTATGAACATTTTATACATTAATTCTAGAAATTCCAGAAAATTCACTTAATTTCATATACTCATCGAGCCAGTTGTTTAAGAAGTATATGTTTTTTCTAAAGGAAAGCTTTTTAAATTTTACCTAGCTCTTTTACTTTTGTGACAATTTGTGCCACAAGCGAAGAGTCACAGCAGTCTGAGGAAGGCACTGAAAAGAAAAACAACAACTCAGGAAATGTCTGAGACAAAAAAATGACATACAGAATAAAGATTTCCATGTCTGTACATGTATCATTCAACAAATGTCTAAATATTATAGGATTCTGTATGTGTGTGAGGAGCTGCCTTATACAGGCAGTCAAGTACTATACCCATGTGTTCCATCCCACCCCAAAAGGAGCTTTTGGTTTTCAAAGGGATTGTTTCACTAATTATATTATTATTATTATTATTATTATTATTATTATTATTATTATTATTGAGACAAGGTCTCACTTTATAGCTGAGCTTGGCCTGATATGCACATGTACTACAGGCTAGTTCAGCCTCAGTATCCTGCTGCCTCAGCCTCCCCAAATGCTAGGATTATTGGTGTTGGTACAAAATAAGAACAAAACAGAACAAGGGGCATAAAGAAGAAAATCAGCAGAATATGAAAGGGGGAGTTCTGAATAAGATAACTCCAAGAGGTTAAACCTTGAAAGCAAAACTTTATATTTTGGATCTAAAATGTATATGTCATTTTGTCTTTATACAGACTATTTTAATAAAGTTGAGACAGGAAGAGTATTATAGCACAAAGCAACTTCTATTTCACAAATCAAGGAGACATGGGGCAACACAAATAGTTTGTTATTTTCTTACCATTTGATGCAGGCATATAGGGTCTGCACATGCTACAATCAAAACCAATGTCTGCTACATTTTCCACTTCCTCCTCAGTATTTAAGTTTTGACAAACTGCATGCATCCACCTAAAAAGACCACATTTATACATTTAAAAGTGGAATATACTAGAAATTGTATTCTTTATAAAAAAAAATCACAACAGGGGTTGACAGTCCTTAAACTTAAAGTCTCAAGACTTGAATGTCTAAGTCTTTTCCCCCAATTATCCCTATTAACCAATAATACCCTCCCTTGTGCTGAGAAATCAAGAAAAGGAATAAATGAGAATATAAATACTAAAGAAGAAGCAGATGAACACTGTTAGAAGGACAATTACCATTTATGATCAAATGCTGAAAGACAAAGTTGGCAATGAAGCCAGCCAGGTCAAGCAGGAATTCACAAGAGTACAAATAAAACTAACTGTACGCATGTATATGTGTCACCTGCTGCATCTAACTAAGAACAGATACTCTTGTGTCCAGGGATGACGACCTTGCTTTAGAACAGTTTGTCGTATAGTCCACAAAAACTATACAACTTATTTAAAAGGAATACTGTACCACTGATCAATTAAAACTAATGCATACAGTGCTCAATTGCTAACAGTATTGAAACAAAGGAACTAGTCTGCATTTTAAAGGTGAACATACTAGCTAGGAAGATCAAAGGTTGTATCTAATATCTAGGTATGAAATCTAGAGCTTTAGGGGAAAATGTTGAGAGAGAGAGAGAGAGGGGAAGAGAGGGCGGGAGAAAGAGAAAGATAGAGAAAATGATACCATTTTTAGAATCTACCAGAATAATCAGAGATTCACCATAAGAAAATGCATAAATGCAAGCACTAATTATGTATCTAATTTCAAGAGACTGATAAACCATCAAAAAGTCCCCAATTGAAAACCCTAAGTGTCTAAATTTGATATTTTTAAAATAAGAAAGTAGTCTGGAAGTTTCTAATAGACTAAAAATTTAGAAAGCAAAGTTTTGTTCCCTAAATTTATCAAGGAAAATAATTTTCTAAGTTCCTTTCAGTTCCTTGAGACAAAGGCTTAAAAAGATGGCAAAGGGGATAAAAAGGCACAGTACCTATCACATTGTCTACACTGCAGAATGAGGTCTTCTTCTCTGTAATTCCGATAGCAGACGGGGCAGGAGGACAAGCTGGCACAAGGAGCACACTGTGTGTAATTGTTTTGCCACTCACATCTCAGACCTGCAGATGTTGCTCCACAGTGTCTGCACCAAACACACCTGAAATCCAAATCCCCACAGAAGTCTCAAGTTTATTTCTATATTCAATTATGACAATTTGGGAAGCTATAAGTGCACAGAATGAGAAGAAATAATTTTACAAATGTGGAAATTTTTCTGATCAGTAATATGTATCATGCCAAATGTGTATGATTAAGCATACACAACTAATTTATAAGACCAAAATGAGAAGCAGAAGCTCAGAACTAGAAAAACACTGACAACGTAACATGAATCCTAGGGTACCATTTGCATTTCCAGCCTCCTTTGGGAACTGTCTGCAATGGAGGGTCTAGGCAGTAGGTATGATAGCTTATGTCACAGTCATCACACAGCAAGAGTCTTCCTGGGTCAGTTGCCTTCCCACAGGCCTCACACACTGTGCACTCAAGACATCTCCAACCTTTGCTAAGAACCACTTTACTGATCTGGAAAAAAGAAAAATCGTCATTTATTTATTTAGCTTAGAAATCATTTGCTTGACTTAGTATAGTGCATACATTATTACTGTGCTTGAGTATATATATATACACACACACACACACATACAGAAGAGGAGCAGGTTAGAAGTACTAGTGGCACTACTCAGGAAGGGGACGGGACAGGAGTGCTAGAGCAGTAAGTACCATATGCTCCTGAGGTCAGAACCGTTTGTTTTCATACTACTGATGCTGTTAAGGGCTAATTTGTTGGCTGCATCTTAACTTATTCACAGTTGCACAGTATTTTAGAGATTATATGACATTTTCGTGTATTTTAAATATTCCCAGCTTTGATTTCTAAAATGGGCAATATTCCATAAATGCAGACCACACAAACAAAAACACACTCTCACTTTGAAGAGCATTACTTAAGATTTTTAGATCTACATATATATGGGAATATCAACTACAGAAAGAAGGTTATTTGGACCTATTTCAGGAAGATTAAAAAGTTTTGTAGTTTATCTATAACTGATTGCCACAATAAGAAATACGGCTGAAAATGTGCATACTCTTGAATACTTCTAGATATTCCTTTATTTCTTAGTTTTTACTTATTACTATTTGTGTGTATGTATTGTGCACCTGTGGAGGTCAGAGGACAGGACACCTTTAAGGAGTTAGTTCTCTCCTTCCACCCTTATATGGGCTTCCAAGGCTAAACTCATGTCATCAGACTTGCTCAGCAAGCACTTCACTGAGCCATATCACCATCACCTGGTGCTTACCCAAATAGGGCATAGTATTCTATTCTGTCCAAAATAGTATCGATGGTAACAAAAGAAGCCACAAGCAGGTAGAAAAGCATGAATTTAAACTCTAACTATTGATAAGTAGCCAATAACAGGTCTCTGTGTGTGTGTGTATACACATTCTCTCTCTCTCACACACACATACATTCATATGTATAAGCTTCAATTAATTTAGTTGAAAATGGAAATTACTGGATAGGTTAAAAAATTCAGAAAAGTTCAGGAGGGTGCCTCTAAATCTTAACTCCCCTCCTAAAACTGCTGACAATGGCAGACAAGGAAAATGGACACATTAAGACATCACTGGGCTCACAAGACTTTACAATCACATCTGGAAAGGAATCACATTCAAATAGTATTCCAAAAACAAATCATGCATTATTTACAAAATGAAGACAGAACGAAGAAAGGCAAGATACAACGAGCAATAGATTAGAAATGACTGTATATACTAACTGTACTAGTTTTCCATTTTAAAAAAAATTATAGTATTTCACTTTGAAGCCTAAATGTACAAAAGCAAGTGTTACTTTAGCAAATAAAAAAATGCTAGTATAACATTAAGCATCTCCTGGGGACTCATGATACTTTGTTTACCATATCAACATCTTGGATAAATAATGGCATCACACAGTGGTGGTGGAGGGCAAAAGGAAGGGGTAAAGATCACATTAAGTTCAGAGTGATTAATAACCAAGAAGTTAAGGTTCATGCTTATCCTATGTGCTACAGCAGAAATAGAAAATGGTTTAAAGTACTCTGGGGAAACCTACATCCACAGCTGGAAACCTACATCCACAGCTGGAAACTGATACTTGCATTGAGCACCTGTTACTTTAATCAAATATTATAAGTTTTATTTCAAATAAGTCTGTATAAATAAATCTTCATTCAGTTACTGTAACATGCCCATATTTAGGTAACTTAAAACCAAGGACATGGTTGCCACATACAATGTTCTTAGTGTCAATAATGCTTGCAACTAAGAGTTGCCGGCTCTTGGTTATAGCAGAATTGCATCAGATAATACTTGCTCTAAAAAAAAAAAACAGAAGGAGAAAATGAGCCAGGAGGTGGTAGTGCACACCTTTAATTCTAGTACTTGGGAGGCAGAGGCAGGCGGATCTTAGTGAGTTCAAGGCCAACCTAGTCTACAAAGTGAGTTTCAGGACAGCCAGGACTGTTACACAGAGAAACCCTTTCTTGAAAAACCAAAGTGGGGGGGGACACAGGATGGGACGGGCTGAGGAATCTGAACATGGGAGAAACATGGATAAGCATACAAACTTATGAATGTAAGGTACTAGTTCTGAATTTCTGTAATCAAAGATGGGTGGTGATAAAACTAATGCCTCAGTTAGTCATAAAATAAAATGTTTTAAGAGAAAATACCTACGCTTTTATGACAGAAGGATGACTTGCACAATGCAAGACCACAAAGTTTTTGGGAGATAATTTATTGAGATAACAAACACTTAATAAACAGTATTTAAGGTACTAAAATATCGCCACATATGCATAATAATGACAAATACTTGATTTCAATATTGTATATATCATGTATAACAGATATATAATTAATTTTTAAGAACTAAGAGAACAGTATTAGTGCTCAAATAAAATAAAAATATATATTGGGAATAGTGGGATAGCTTGAAGAGCAAGCTTGATAGTCTGAGTTGATCCCCAGGACCCACATTGGAGATGGACTTCCAGATGCACACTTGTGGCGTGTGCACTCATACATGTGTGCACGCACAAACAAACAAACAAACAAGCAAATGGAATTCTTTATTAGGAATGCTTTTGTTAACTCATTTAACTTAAGCACATTACCTTAATACTGACACAATACGGATGGTAACACTGACCACACTGTGAACAGGCAAGTAATCTTCCTTCTGCTCCTTGGCCGAAACTTCCACAAACTACACACATATCCTGAAAATTAACAACATGTAAAACTATTTTAAATTGCAGATAAAGTAAATATAGATTTTAATATAGATTTTAAAAAGACATTCTCAATTATCATAGTACTACAGGCTATCTGGATGATATTTAGGCAGATGGGACAGATTAAAATGGGGAAGAATTAGAAAACAGAAGATTAAGTTCAAACCTGATGCAAAGTAAACTTGTCACTACTAGAAAACAACACAACCGTATTGTGCATAGAGTTTTCTTCTTCATCTTTATTTGATGAAATATCTGCAGCAGACACCTACAAAAAACAAAAACATCAAACATAGGCATGGTGGTGTAAAATAATAATCACAGCACTCAGGGAAGCTGAGGCAGGAGGATGGTAAGTTTGAGGCTAGCCTGGATATATAGGAAGACCCTGTCTCTCAAATTAAGTCATGATTTTTTTTTTCAATTCACTAAGTGCTTACTTTAGATATACAAGCGCCACAGAGGAGGATAAATGAAAACCCCAAACCCTGTCTTTAGTAATACTTAATTATCCAGAAATTCTACTCAAGAAACTATAAAATTATAGCATATATAAGTATGTATATATCACTTTTAGTCACTTGAGAACTGCAATGTGATTAGATGAAAATAGGATATATTATCATACACACAGCAGTCATTAAAGAGTCAGTACCAAACTCAGAATATAAAAATTGCTTGCTAGCAAGCTTATATACTTTACATGGGGAAATGGTAATAATATAAATATAGGAGTCATAAGACACATTAAAATTAACTTTGTTAGTTCACTATAACTTTTTAAATGTGACTCCCAGGAAATTTTAAATTGCATATGTGGTTCCTATTCATCTCTACTAAATGACACCACTTTAGAATATTATGATTAGCTTATCAAAATGTCAGTATTAGCAGAACAATAATCAACCATGGGTGCTCATTTCTAAACTTGATTATATTTCCCCAGACCAACTAGGCACCAATTGGATTCTTATTATATACCCTGCCCCAACAAAAGCTCTGAATTAGATACAGTAACTGGAAACCAGGTAGTCAACACTAAAATAATAAAATATGATCCTTTTTCCTTAAAAAGGTTAGAACCTACATTGAAATGTTACACTCAAGGTCAAAACATAAATAATAAAATAACTTTATTGGGGGAATGGCTGAAATTTTAGCTAAAAATATACTAATGAAACATTATAAATTTAAATACATGTAAAATCAGTTTTAATTGATAGTACCAATGTGAATGTTATGATCAAGGCACAAACAACAGCAATTTAAAGTCATATATATTTAACCTGGAGATATGACCAAAGGACAAATCAAAACTCTACGGTTAAGCTATGTAAACTGGCACCAATCCTGCATCAGGCTCTCAAGTACTAAGAGTACAGGCACGAGCCACAAGAAACTAAGATCAGTCACGCTTGAAGAGAAAAGTTAGAGGTGAAGATGGGGAACCACATGAACTTCAGAGGATCCTGGTAAAACTTTAAGAGATGAATATCTTCACTGCCTTGATTATTCTATGGTTTTCAAGGTTTATACACACCAAAGCTTATTAAATTGTGTGTGTCAAATATCTGTACCCTCATACCAACTAATAAGTCTCATACCAACTCAATAAGTCTGTTTTGGCTTGCATTTGATTGTTTTGAGACAGGGTCCCACTATGTAGGTCCTGCTAGTCTGGAACTCACTCTGTATGTATATCAACTAAGCTTCAAATTCACTGAGACCCACCTGCTGGCACAAGTACTATGCTTAAAAATTTGAGCCACTATGCCCAGAAATAAATCAGTTTTCATCTCTTTCATCCCTGCCCCCCACCCGAACTC
This sequence comes from Ellobius talpinus, assembly GCA_001685095.1. Lineage (NCBI taxonomy): Eukaryota > Metazoa > Chordata > Mammalia > Rodentia > Cricetidae > Ellobius > Ellobius talpinus. The sequence goes on along the minus strand of LOJH01000169.1, from coordinate 23,007 downwards.
TAAGTATATGAGGCTGTCCATAAACTCAAAAGATCCGCCTGCCTCTGTCTCCTGAATGCTGGGATTAGAGTGCACCAGCACACCCAGCTCAAATTCTTTCTATCTTCCTTCCTTCGCTTTTTGGGGTTTTTTTTTTTTTTTTGCTTTTTTGGTTTTTATTTTTTTTCAATACAGGGTTTGTCTGTGTAGCTCTGGCTGTCTTGGAGCTCGCTGTGTAGACCAGGCTGGCCTAGAACTCAAGAGATCCTCCTGCCTATCCCTCCAGAGTTCTCAGATTATAGGTGAACCATCACCACACAGCTCAACTAGATTTTTCAATGCACATCAATAGGAAACCTCAAAATGTGCTCATAAATAAGCATTTATCAATCTAAAATACTCATGCAATCTTGAACATCATTCGAACCTGTATTAATCTACAACATTTCTAGGTTTTCACTATAGGTCTTATTATAATACAGCAACTGTAATAAAAAATAACTTTAAATGCCAAACTAACAAACAAATGGGGTCGGGAGACAATGCTAAGTAGTTGAGAGTACATATTATTCTTGCAGAAGACCTGAATTCAATTCCTAGCAACCATGCCAAATAGCTCACAACCATGTGTAACTCCAGTTCCAGGAGATCTGATTTCTTCTTCTTAATTCTTAGGGCACACACAGGCATACACATGGTGTACCTGCATGCAGAAAAATACCCATACACATGAAATGAAATAATACATCTTTAAAAATAGGATTCAATAATAGTATATTTTTAATTAAAAAGAAAATACATTATAAATTCTATCTTGTAGAAGGTTGACAGAAAAATATGTCAAAGAAAAAAGAAAAGAATGACAAATCAGAAAACAAAACCACCTGAGCAGACGTCCAAAATAAAACGAAGTCCATAATTATCAAGCAGAAACATAGTAAAATGTAAAGGGATGAGACTGCTCCTGGGACTCTCAGGATGAAAACAACTTGCTACAAATGAGAGTATCACCATTAACTGCTGCTGGAATAATAAGAACAGAAATCTCACCCCAGGTAATACAACAGTTCCGATTCCACTCTTTAGTTTAGACCTGCCTCTGCCACCTCGTCCTGACAGCCCTGCACCACGAGGTCTCCGCTTCCCTGGGAATCCAGACCCTCGGCCCTACATAACAAATAAGAATGAGTAAACACTCAGTGAATGCCCAAGAGAATTTTAAAATACAGATGTCAGTGGGAAAAAAACATTTTATCAAATGTTACAGAAATAAATACCTTTCTTTTACAACTGGATGATATCTATTAATAGACCAGACTTACTATTGCCATCTTTAAATATGTAGCCAAAATTTATTAATAAAACTACTTAAAACTTTAGAATCCAGTGTTGCCTCTGTTCTCATGTGTGCTTCCCATCAGCAAGCCTTGACACTAATTGACTCTCTACACCTTTATTCTGTGTCTAAAGACCCAATACAGACATTTCTATATGCACAGGCTATCTTTAGTACAAGACAAATGACAAAGAAAAACTCCTCTTGGAGATGAGTGTAACAGGAACATTTATTGGGCACTTAATATACAATGATATGAACAATTTTTCTTCTCAAAAAATTTACAGAGTATCTCTGCTTTAGAGATAATCATACTGAGAGTAAGAGGTATCAGTGACATCTCCAAGGTCACTGACCTAACAAGTGGCCCACAGACCCTCATTTTTAGTCATTATTCTGAAATATTACAAAGCAGCAGTTACTATTTACTAGTGTGAAGTGGTATTATGTCTGCCGTGAAAATAGAACCTTTATTACTGAACAGTTGTCATATAAATTGAACACATCTAACTCATTTGAACACAATATTTAAAGTTGCTTCAAGATTTTAATTAAATTGACATAAAGGCAAAATAACTAACCTTAAAAGTAATGTTTTACTAACATAAGAAAAAGTCCTATAGGAAAATATGTTAAATTCTCTGAGATCTTGAGCTATAGATACCAACCAAGATTAGAGCCCTGACCTATGTTCAGTCCTTGGCTATATTCAGTATTATATATATTTACTGACTGAGGAAAGACTGCATCTTATAAAAATATATGTAGTCAGGGAACCTTGTGTTCTTTGTAACAAACAGGAAGTATGACACATCCTCACCTCATACCCTTCATCAGCTTCCTAAACTGAAATCCCTGCCTACTGAGTAGAACAAGTTCAGGGTCAAAGTACTGTATTTATGTGGGGAGAATAAAACATTGCGTGAACAAACGGGAAGATTTGTGATTTCCCCTTCATTTTAAATAAATACAAACACCTTCCAGTTCCAACCTGTCTTTCCTTGTTCTCACTCACCCTGTTCTTTGGGGCCCAGAGGTCTTCAGCTCTGAACAAGAGAGACAGAAGGTGGGACTGCACTAGGCAGCACGAATCAAAGAGTGGCTTGTGGAAGGTAGGAGTGTGGGGAAAAGCTAAAGCAGTAATTTAAAATCAGGATTACAGTAGTCCCTCAGTTAATATTTCCTAATCCATTGGTACAGATTAAAAGTAAGTGAACATTGGCAGCGTTTGCTACAAAATCACCGAGTCACGTTTTACACTCTTATATATTTAAACCTGGGTATGGTGGCACCTGGCTGTAATCCTAGCACTTGGGAGTCCGAGGCAGGATTTGAATGGAGTTCAAGGCCAGCCTGGGCTACATAATGAGACTAATCTCTAATCAACCAATCAATTAATTAAAATGAATAAGCTAAAATTATGTCACATTATCTTGGGTGATTACAATTATCTGGATGAGCATAAATGTGCACTTACAATTGTGAAAGAAACTAAGACAATTATACTCTGATATTTTCCGAAATCTTTCACTAGTCTAACTTAAGTAGCTCTATTTTAGAAACATACTACATATAGAGGATAAGGAAAAATTACCTTCTTTAGTCAATAAAGTACTTTAACTATCGAGATGATCGCTTTTTAAACTTTTTCTGCTTCAAACTGTATCTGACTACTTAACGTCAAGAACTGAGAAAGCACCGTTAACCTATGACATGGGAACTCTCTGTGACTTTGAGGTAAACACACAAAATGAAACTTCCTGACACTTTAGTATATTTCCTCTGTCTGTAGGTAATCAACTAAGTTTTGTGATATTGTAAATGAGCAAGTTCCTGATTACATTTTGGTCTGTGACAAGAATTTTTCCTTTGAAGAAATACTTATAACAACAACAAAAGAAAACTAGTCAGAAAAAGGGCATTAAAAATGTATCCTTATTAATATTCCAGTTTAACTTCCTCCTCATCTAGATCTTTAAGTGAAACATAAGCCAAGCTGTCAGATTGAAAAAGTGGCTCTGGAAGTTGAATCTAGAAAAGAAAGGTTTAGTTCTTAACATCCAATAGAACAAAACAAACCACAAAGAAATGATACATGAATGTAAATGCAAGCTTTATTTACCACTTTGATGCTCCAAATGGCACTGCCAGAAAGCTGCCTGGGTTTAAAAATTTCCCGGCCTTCTGAAATGTCTGGGGACCAGGAAGGTGGGCTCACTGTATTATGGTTACTCCAAGCCCCCTAGGATATGGCAGGTGAGAAAATAGATGTATAAAACTCAGCAACATAAAAGATCAAAGCCAGCAACTAAGGAATTTTAGAACAGCAAAAACAAATGCAAATGTATGAAAAATTAGGACAAATTGCTTCAAGTTTGGGAAAATAAACTTATCACCTAAAGTGACTTTAACTTAAATGTTTGCAGGCATAATTTAAATTAAATATCTCAGGAGAAATACAATAAAGGGTAATAAAAAAAATCAAACCAAGGTTTATATAACACCAGTACTGATTCATGAACTGTAACTACATTACAAAAATAAAAATAAAAGTCAGTCACAGTCTAAGAATTAACACTAGAAGAAAGCTATTTATGGATTATATTAATCTAACAAGCAAGTAATCTAAACCAAAAAGGTTGAAAGGACAACCTTAAAGAGTGTTAAAACCAGTAGACTAAAATACATACAGAATAAAAGTATTCACCTTGGATGATTTTTATTTATGGGAATGACATCTTACAGCAATTATACCCAAGGAGCTAATTTGAATAGTAAAGAGATTTATTAAAGCAAATTGTCCTAAATTTGCAAATTAAAATGACTAAGGTGCCTAATATGCAAGAAATGGTGTCTCATTAAAACAGTTAAAATAAGATTAAGGCATCTAGGCATCTCCCTTCCAAATAACCACATTCAGCATTCTCAGTTAATCTGACAAAGACACTAAAGTGCAAGAATGTTTTTATTTCACCAAGGCAATAATTTAAAGAAAACCACAACAAATGTCAAATAACAAAGAACCTATTTTGAATCAGACCATTTAATAATACATATAATTATTTTAACAATTAAATGACAAAATCTTAAAACAAGACATATTGTACTTACCATGTTTCTAGATTATCAAACTAGTAAGAATCCCAGTACTAACAAAAATGCAATCAGCAATTTAAATAACCAAAATAAAGAGTATGACCAGCAACCCACACTGAAGAGACAGTTGATAAAGTTTAGAGGAGAAAAAAAGTTAAGAAATATAAAGGACAAATTAATTCTACTTCTAACTCAAACTAAAGAGCCACGTGTCTGAAGGACAGAAATCCATCATCAGCCACTCTGTGTTTTATAGTCCAGGATAATTCTTAAGTTTTCTCTCTGTCATTGACTCCCTAACCACACTCAGTTAACAAGGACATACTCCTTTCGGCACACACACTCCTTTTAGCACACAGCAGCCAATAACTCCCGTTCACTACCTCACTTTCCGAGGCTTCTGTGTCTGTGCCATCTCCCCTGCATTTGTCAAGGGGCCCTATTAACCTCCATGTTACCAAAAGTCCATTCTCTGTTCTCAATTTACTCAAGACAGCTCTGTTGATCTGGTGGTAGCACACCTCCCTAATGATTTTTCTCTACTTTGCAAGTGCTTCCATGGACATCTGAAGCCCTTGAGTTTCTTAAGAGCTGAAGCCCAAATCCTAAACACTATTCACAGTGAAGGCTTGAAATGCCATCTTGGAAACAGTTGTCTTCTACATTCATTTTCTAGTTCTTTTTCTAACATCTCCAAGGAAGTGTGACTTTTTCTTTTTTAAATTTCCTTAATACATCCATCTTGTTAAACAAAATCTCTGTGGAGGTTTGAATGAGAAAAGCTCCCATAAGCCCAGGGACTATATCTGAGCCCTTGGTACCCAGTTGGTGAAAGTGTTTGGGAAGGATTAGAAAATGTGACCTTGTTGGAAGAGGTGTATCACCAAGAGCAAGCTTTGAGGTTTGAAAAGATTTGCACCATTCTCAGTATGCTCTCTCTGACTCAGTTTGTTGATTAAGATGTGAGCTCTCAGCTCCTGCCTCAATGACATACCTGCCTTTCTGCTGTCATGATCCCTGCCATGATGCTTATGGATTCTATTTAACCCATTAAAATTATCAGTCCTAAATAAACCTTTTCTTCTATAAGTTGCCATCATCATGGTGTCTTCTCATAGTAATAGAAAAGTAACTAAGACAACCTCTTAACATGTATCACATCTAAAATCTCTCCCATAGCTGGTTTTATTTGCTTGTCTTTCATTTTAGAATGGCACCTAGAACTGGTCAAAAAGTATTCTCTGCTATTCTGATCTGCTGTCTTTTAGTCCTTCCATCCAAATCAGCAACCCCAGAATTTATCTCATCTTGTTTCTGGTCAATACATTCCCAGCTGCACTTCCACTGCCAGAATTCCTATCCTGCCTGCCACAATCTTGCATGCCACCTGTTCTAAAAGTCATTTCTTTCTGCGTACCTCTGACCTTGAGAGTCTCAAGACTTTCTCTGTCCAGCAGCTAGATTCATTTGAAGAAATATAAATCCCACACAGCAAGGAACTTACCTATTTCGAACCCTCTGCTTGTACCTCAGTTCACTTAGAAGGCAAACCTTTCCAACTGCCTCCCTCCACTCATGTCATGAATCATTCATTTTCTCCCTATTTGTATGTTCTTCCTGCCTTGGTTTCCTTACTGTCGTTCAAACATACTGTACTCTCCACAATCAGGGCCCAACTGATACAGCTTTACTCCACCCTTCCAATCTTTTCAAAAATGGCTGGCTGCTTCTACCCTTGTCAGAAGGCCTTCCCTTTGCACCGTAAGTGAGCCACTGATCTGTAGGCTGCTCTCATTGCATCTTCAACTGAGATGCTCTACACCTTATTTTATTTACTAGAGGAAAAATATAGGCAAGATATAGCTCAATGTTGTCCTCTCACTACATTCACTGGCCTTTCACTAAGTATATTTCCTTACTGCACACTTTAAATTTCTCTTAATCTTTTAACATTACATAACTACCATAAAAAGTAACACTCCAAGACAAAAATAGTGTTAATTTTTTCATAAATAAGAGTTTTCTGTCTATTATGTATTATTTAGGTTAGCTTTGATGCCAAAATTGCATCTCACTTCAAAGCATTTACATTTCATATAACATGGATGAACCAAATGAAGAGCATTCTATACTAAGAATGGATGTCAACACTGGGATAATTAGAAAACTACTTGGCTGCTACAAAGAATTTTTCTAATAAAAGCTTGATAGTTACATAATGAATTTTAATAAGTGTATTATCATAGGACACTGCAAGATAGATTATAAGCAATTTTAAAAGGAATTGAAGAAAAATCATGGCTACATGTATACATTTTAACAAGGAAAAAATTATCTAATTTATCTCTAAGACCTTAAAACTGAAAAAGTTGTATTTATGAAAGTTCAGTTACAAATCATCCTTTAGATCCCAGCTTTGAAGAAAAAGAACTCACATAAAGCACTGAGGAAAGGTTAGCTGCCACTGACAGGTATACCCTCCCCTGCTGTGCCGTGACTGCCTAGTGGTGTCATCGCTCTGTAATTACTTGGACTGAACTGTAAGCACGAGGACAAACCTTTTTTTCCTTAGTTGTGTCAAGTATTCTGTGCAACAACTACTAAATACTATTTTTCTCTTCCATAATATTTTTGTATGCATGAAGGAATTCATCAATAAACATTGCACTGTACTACCAAACACACTAAGCTCATCCAAGCAGTCTAACAATGCACTGTTGCTATTAAGCTACCTACAAGGAGAACTCAAATTATAAAACATTAGGAAACTGAAAACTGAGAAGAGTCACCCAGAACCAAGTGGCTATCAAAGCCAGCAGAGACTGTGAATACTATATTCAGCAGAGATTGCACTGGTTACAGTGAATAATTTTCCAAATTGTTCATGTGAGCATTAACTTTCTCAAGGAAATGTATAAAAATATAGTGCAGGTTACAGGGCTGTAGGATAGGAAAAAGGGAGCCAATAATGGTAAGTGAAAAGAATGTTATAACCAGCTTTTTATTAAAAGTCAAATCTAAACTCAGCTTTCAAGAAGCTGAAAAAGGAAGGTTATATTACTCCAAGTTTGAGACCAGTCTAGGCTTCAAAGTAGGAGCCTTATCACCTACTATCATACAAAAAGTGAAGAAAAGAAGAAAGCAAAAAGAGAAAAAACACAGTAACTCAACCCTAATGTCATTTGTTAAATAAAATGTTATTATTAGATCCCAAGAAAGTACGTTAGTCTTACAACCAGAGAGGGACTGGAACGTCACAAGGCAACTTCACAATTCTAAAAGGTTGGGTTCATCTCTCAACACTCTATACAAGCCAAGGGCACTTCTGAAAAATAATTCTAATTATAGGATTGTGAAAATACTCGAAGAGATAGAGCAGAAGAATGAGAACTTACAGGGACAGGAAACAAGACTATCAGCTGTCTTTTGGTAAACATACTTGAGCACTTTTGCACATGGAGTTGTAGTAATAACTTATTGTTATGACTTATAAAAGTCTTTTTACATAAAATACCTCATTTCTACAAACCAACTTCAGCCTCAAGTGGTAGCACTTTCATTCTGCACTGGAAAGGCAGATGCAGACAGTTCTCTCTACAAGTTGGAGGCCTGCCTGGTCTACACAGTGTACTCCAGACAGGGCTAGATAGTGAGATCCTACCTCAAAGAAAACAAAGAACAATAAAGCTCAGTCTAAACAGAGTATGACAGTAGACCTGATTGTGACTGATCGGGCATTGTAAAGAGTAAAGACACACAGTTTAGTATTCAATGGTTTCTGAATACAATTATGGCTCATTTAGTAATGATTTGGAGAATGGCTTTAGAACTACAACTACCAGTACAAAGAAACAAAAAGTTTGATGTTTCTAGTCTACATGTGTCTTCAGCTTAACACCACAAAAGGGCTTATACTCAAATATGCAAGACACGCATACACACTCTCTCTTCTTAAAACATGATTTAATTACTGTTATTTCAGAATTTATAAACTAGAATGGACAAATATGATAAGACATGGTAGTACAAGCCTATAATCCCAACACTCAGGGAACAGAAGCAGGACAGAGCAATACGCCAAGCACAGGGGTAGCTATGGCCATACAGAAAGATACTGAATCAAGAAATAATATTTTTAAAAAGGCAAAGAACTTTGAGACATGCTGAAATGTGAACAAAATAAGGAATTTGATCAATTAAAACTTTTTCAATCCTACTTCCTGCCACTTTTTAAAAGCTTTCCACATAGTATTTTGTTCAACACATTACCAAAAAATACAAAAGAAAACAAAATAAAAAATAGTACAGCAGAGGAAAGCAAAGCTTCTTGCTCAATTAAGGACTCTACTTCCAAGATTAAGGTCAAACTAGATCCTAAGAGGGGTTTTTAGTTAGCCTAGGGTTGGGCCATTACATAATGTTGGCAAAGACAGTGCAAGTCAGGCATGGAGATCCACATCTATAACCAGCAATCTCGAAGCTGAAGTTGGAATATATGGAGTTGCAGACCAGCATGGGTTATATAGTCAGATGTCCTCCCAACAAGTACATAATCTTGATAGGATGCAAAACCACAGGAACAAAAAGTGAATGTGAGATTCAAATTTCTTTTGCTAACTTTTTTGTAAGAAACAGAACTATGTAACATAACTTAAATAGCAGATTTTAGAAAACAACAAAAAGACTGGGTGTGTGCTCATTTGTGAAGAAAAAGGTCTCATGGGATAACAGAAGTCAAGTGTCAAAGAATATATTAAATAGAACGAGGGGGAATGCCACAAGAAATACACCAAGCACAGGGGCAGATACTGAATCAAGAAATAATTTGAGGTGTATCCTAAGGCCGGGAGATGGTCGGGGGTGCCTGCTGCCAAGCATAATGCCTTCAAGTTTGATCACCAGTATCCTCTGACTTACATACACATAGATACACTACTGCTTGAAGTACTGTAATCCACTACACATGTCTTTCCCACAGAACATCAGCTAGTCCCTTTGCCTTTGGTGTAATTTGTTTTTAGAGAATAAAAAATACACAGGATTTATTCAGGAGACAAATCAGTCGATTAAAATAGATTTTAAGTGCCTTTACAGCTCCAAAGTTAGTTGGTTAAGATTAATACATTACCACTCTTGAAAAGTCAAATGTAATCCTGGAAATAATTTAAGTCATAAGACTTAAAATTACAAACAAATAGTAAAAACTAAATTCTTTCATATTGTTTATATCAGAAAGCAGCAATTGGGTAGAACAACAATAAATCTAAGCAGCGTTATCTTTATTTTATGATTTAGTATCACTTTAATTCACTTAAAAAGAACTGTGACTCATCCCTAAAATTTAGAATCTATAGTATTTAAGAAAAGTGCAAAGTCCAAGAAAGAGAAGCAGCTTAGAATTCCATCACTGGGGAAGCTCAGAGTAGGCTAGCAACTCCCAAGGGAGCCTGAGTCTTATGGTATGATCTCTGGAAAACAAACCAGTGAGTGCACCTTCAGGTCAGAGTGCTCACCCAGCACATTCAAGAGTTGTGCCCTTCACTTGCTAAAAAACAACAGTACATTTTAAGATTGTTTTATCTAAACCTACTGAAGTATGTCCTACCTTGAAAAATGATTTTACAAAGACTTAGGATTTATATACAGAAACAAACATCAAAATGAGAAATTCACCAGTATAAAATTTCCATTTGTGCAGTTAAAAAAGCCAACACACACATATGTATATATATATAAACAATAATATATTACAGGGAAAAATAAACATTATTACTATAGATTCATAATTTTATACTGTGTTTTTAAAGCTCTCAGATTATTTTGGAACTAAAAACACCTTAGAATGTGTATTCTGTTAGAAACTATAATCAAATAGATCACATTTTTATAACCCAAAATTTAATAAGTTACATTCTCAGTTAACAGTATTTTTTAAATAATGCATTCTTCCAAAAGCAAAAACAAAAAATATTGGAACTGAGTTCTGTGGATGGAAAAACTGCCTTCTAAACCAAAGCTAGATGTAACTTTCACATTTGAAATGCAGTATCTTTCCTGTCATCATTAATATCATCCTACCTGTTTAGACCGGGGTCTTCCAGGAGAAAATTTTCTTTTGGTAATAGCTGGTTTACCCATGCCAATTTTTGGAGTGACTGAGATGTATGTTGTTGGCATGTTTCCAGCAGCAGAGTTGAGAGCTGAAGGGTAACCGTGCAGCATGTCGCATGAAGGCAAGTCTAAACAAAGTGCTGAGGAGGAAGACACGTCTGCTTTGCTCAGGTCAGCTGCTGATGAGAAGGATGATTCCTCCTCAGCTAACTTTACAGATTTCTCTCCTTGGCATGAACTATCTTTGACACAATTGTCAACAGCAAGAGTCATTTCAAAATCCACACACCCAGTGGGGAATTCAGAATTTTCCTTCTGCTCCATTTCGTCTTGTACTCTTTCTATCATGAATGTTTCCTTACAAGATGAGGAACTCTCGCTGTGTGGGGACAGTAAGGCTTCTGGTGCAGCGAACTCGGCAGCTGATTGTGGAGGGCTTGGTTCTTTAGATACCACCTCAGGTTCCTCTGACAACTGCAGTTCTTCTTGTGGCACAATGGTCTGGTGTGGAAGGACTTCAATATTTTCTGTCACTTCCATTCTGTCTTCATTTTCCTCCTCCTCACAAACATGCACCCCTTTAGAAAGAGTTTCCATTTTTTCACTCTCAATTTCCTGAGAAATCTCATTCACCAATTCAGGTTTCATTTTATTTTCAGATGATTCTATAAAATTTAGAATACGGGTAACATTAACTAACATGCAAATTACAAAACATCTAACCATAAATAGGATTATCTGGCTAAACTACAACTTTGAAGGTATTCAAGAAGGGAAACTTTTGAAGTAATTAAGGCAAAAATTTCCAAATGGTTTATGGCTTAACATCAATCATGACCTTCTAAAAACAAGGCTTAGTACGATCCCTAGAGTTGAATTTCTAGATAAAAATAAAACAAATAAAAAACAAGATACTCAATGATTGATATATTTCTATTATACACATATGACACATTTACAATTTAAGCATTTACAAACTGAAAATTAACTATGTATGCAAAGTTAAACTTCTTTTAAAGCTAGTTTAAAAAAACAATGATATTAAATGAAAAGGAAGACTAATCAAGAACATAAAGATACAATGCAGACACAGTTATGATATACCATTTGGTGGATTTTCCAGCCACATTAAGACTTCCTTTGGCTATTACCTATATATGTTAACCTATCCAGCATATATAAGGGATTATGATTATGTCACAACTTTAGACACTAATATTGACTAGTCTATTAATATGTCAAACACTAAAATACGTACGACTAGTAAACTTTAAATCAGAGTACTAATTTATTAAAACTTTTCATGCCTTTGATCTCAGCACTTGGGAGACAAAGCAGACAGATTTCTAGGAGTTCAAGATCAACCTAATTGACATTGTGAGCTCTAGGCCAGTTAAGGCTAAATACAGTGAAACCCAGTCTCAAAACACTAGCAAACAAATAAAAATTTACCGGATCTTACTTAAGAGAAAGTTAGAGTTCTCAATTAGCATTAGGCTCCAATGGCTCTAAAAAGTAGAACTGCTGAAAATGAGAGATTTATTCAAAATGCCATTGAGGTTGTATCAATGAAGACATAAAACTCTTCATTTACTATTTTCAAATCAGTGATTAAAATTAATACATGTTCTGATACCATAATTAAATCTCATTTCACATTCCTACTCTAATGAAAGGCTACATGTGAGGATAAAAGGAAAACAGCAAATAATAGATCTGTTACAACTAAACATGTGAAATAACCAAAAACCATTCATAGGCAACTTATCTATTGCCATTATTAGTTGAGGAAAAATTTATTAGGCTATTATCTTGTAACAATTAAATTAGACAATCTGAACATATAGCTTACCAGAAGCGAGGAGGCCACCTGTGTCAAGGCTTTCTGGTAGATTACTTTTCTGGAGATCTTCAGTATATACTTGAACTTCTACAAATAACATATTATGGATTCTTTAAGCAAAGAGTCAACATTTCTCTAATACTGCTCTCTCTACAGTAACTGAACAAGAGTTTTACTATAAAATGCCAACTTCCAAAACAAGCACAAAATAAGCTGTTATTATATTAGTCAGTGATAAACAAAGATATAATTAGGGGTCTATTTATGTACTACAGATCTCCTATAACTTATTTTAACCAGTTGCATCTGTATGAAGTATAATTTTTAATGAGTTGTTAAATGTAGACATTCAAAAACTTGAAAAACTCCAAGAGTTTATGTTTTGAACACAAAGTATATAATTTAACACAAAGCTTCATTTACATTATAAACTTTCAGAAAAGTTCATAATTTAATAACAACCTTCCCCAATATAAAATTTTACTAATTATACAAGTAAAGCTATTACCAATACTGCAAAAACTTAGTTGAAACATCATTAAAATATCCTCAATAGCACTACAGAAATAACTTCACATAATAAATTTTTCATTATCTCTTCAAGAAACACCTCATATTCTACAATAGCTTTAGTTCACAATTATCAAAACACAATGGATTGCTATTTAGTGAAAATCACTTGGTCCCTAAATAAAGTACATACTCATTAAGACTAGATTATAGCTAAACTATAAAGTTGTGGTGAAGACAATTTTTCCAAAAGGCTCCACTCACCAGCCTGTGGTGGCACACACCTTTAATGCCAGCACACGGGAGGCAGAGTAAGATCTCTTGAGTTTTGAGGTTATCCTGATCTACAGAGCAAGTTCAAAGACAGTCAGGGCTATGCAGAGAAACCCTGATGGGGAGGGTGTGGGGAAGAAAAGGTAGGGGGGAAAAGGCTGCTCGCTAAACAGTTTCCAAGTGTATCATACCTTAGCTAATTTTCATTCACGTTTTAGAGGATATCTGCATATTACCTATTTTCTTCAAAAAACAGAAACAGACTTACCATCAGGAACAATTCCAGGGGTGGGTTGGTGATCACTGACATCTTTATTAACTGTTGGCTCCAGAAATACAACTTCATCTTCAATTTCCATTCCAGTGGAATAATCTTAACAAAATGATTAATTCTTTACCTCAGAGTAAGTTTTTCTTTATTAATCAAGCCAAGAACTATGTCCCTATTTTAATGAGTATAAATTATCAACAGCCATGTCACAGTTTTTCTTCAGATTTTACTTTGTTTATATTTAAAAACATGAACATTATAATGCTTTATTAAGGTTGATTATGTGTACATTTAAAATAAGCTTTACAGGCTGAAGGCATCGGTCAAAAGTAAAGGTAAACAAAACCCTAGGTTCAATATCAAACATCACTAAACCAAAAGAACAAAAGAGAAAATTTTTATATACATATAAAGATAACCATGTTATTTTAAATAAACATTCTACTATTGTTTACTGATGTATAGTAATTAATGATTTTTCTACTAAGCCTTTTATAGATTATAAAATAGGACTTCCATAAAGGCTTCTAATATGCTGAATGAAAAACTATCTATTAAGTAGATCTATTTTCTTTCCTCTCTTTGAATATAGTTATTATGTTTATAACAAAAAGAAACTCATATAAAACATTGACTACCTAAACAAAATTTTAAGCTGAAGAAAAAATAACATTAATAAACATAAATCTTGTTTGGATAAAGATAGCCTGGACTATGAAAAAAGAACTAGGTCACAGCTAAGAAACTGTTGGTTCAAAGAACACAGCACACTTCTGCACGATAGACCTGAAATACAAGCTGGAAAGAGGCTAGACTTTATTTAGTCACCAGATTCAGATGACCAAGGTTAATAAATACACCAAATGCTAAGGAACTTTAAGTGTGATAGTACATACTTATAATCCAAGCATATGGGAGGCTAACAAAGGCAGTTAATGAGCTGAATGTTAGTTAACCTGTACAACATAGTGAGACTATCACACAAAAAGACAAAGGAGAAGACGAGATGAGAATGAGACGCTTGAGAAACTGAAATTACAAAGAGGTTTGATACAAAGACTTCCTTCATTATTAATGAAGCAATATGTTGGTTACTAATCAATATATTGCTTTTCAAAAAAGTAAAACATATGCATGCAAATATGCACACACACTTACCTGTAGGTAGTTCAGACATCTCTAATTCATTTTCTGGATGTAAGGAATCTATCTCAGCTCCTAGGTGTTTACAATACATACAGATATATTCTTCTTTGAGCTGAGAATCCAATTCATGATTGGTTGGTTTATCACATTCTAAGTGAACCCATCTGCAGCAATAAATAAATTTAAATAAAAACCTCTAATTTAAAACAAAATTATTATATGAAAAAAGGAAAGTTGATTTCTTACAAAAAAAAAGAATGGTTATAAGGTTAAAAACGAGAAAAGATGGTTATAGGAAACTACCAAAGGTTTTCAAAAAGAAGAAGACACTTAAGGACATTACAATGACATTGACATATTCTTCCTTCATTATTTTTAAACTATCTTCTCTTGAATTTTCTCTCAATGCTCATTCTGACCTTGCCTGTTCATATATTTTGTCTGTTCTCTTCTGTGCTGTATCTTATGAAACACACCTTTAATCCCAGAACTCAGGAGGCAGAAGCACAAAGATCTCTGTGAGTTTGAGGCCAGCCAGGGACACATAGTGAATCTCTACCTCAAAAAAAAAGCATAAACAATCAATTCCATTTATAACAGCACTCAGTAGGAAAGGGGCTAAAAGAGTGGAAATGATCACAGAAACCAAAGAATTAACAAAACAGCTAAATGGAACAGCTATTTCTCCTTACCTTTTACACATATTACAGTGGAGCATATCTTTCTGCAATTCGGGATTGTAGCACTTCCCACAAAAAGGACATAAATTATCCTGCTGTTGATAACAAGTGTCACATACCAGACAGTTGTGGTGCCACTGAGCACTACATCGTGTACCACACTCTATACATATTCTGCAATTCTAGAATAAAAAAATAGAAATGAAAAGTTTATTATACATGGGGTGGGGACGGCACACACCTTTAATCTCAGTACTTGGGAGGCAGAAGCAGGCAGATCGTGGTGAGTACGAGGCCAGCCTGGTCTACAGAGTGAGTTCCAGGAAAGCCAGGGCTGTTAAACAGAGAAACCCTGTCTCGAAAAAACAAAACAACACTACCACCACCACCAACATAAAAAAAACAGTTAATTTAGTTGCAGTTCTGATTTTTGATGTAAATCTTTTGGAAATGACCAAAACATTTGTGGATTTTTCATTACTTTTCACATCAATTCATTTTTTGAAAAGACAATTTGTATCAAATGGTGATTGATCACAAAAAATTGCATTAAAACTAAGAGGAAGGTTTAAATAGGGATTGAAGATAATCAAGAAAGCAAACATGGAAGAAACCAAGAACACAAAGCCAAATTTCAAAGATGAAATACAATCTAGAAGTAGGAAGCAGATCTACCAGGGATACATACTTTTAAAGAAAACTGTTTTTCCTTTTGTGCCAGCAGTTATCAATTTACCATGTTTGGCTTTTATCTGGCTAGATATTGTACAGGTCTTATGCATGTCCTCTCAATTTTAACATATTGTAGTTGCCTACTGCCTCTGGCTCTTAGAATCTTTCTGCCCCTCTTCCCAGGCTTAGGAGAAGAGGATATGATAAAGCTTATTTGGAGAAAGATAGTTTGGACTATGAAGAGAAAAGTAGGCCACAGTTATGGAACTGTTGGCTCAAAGAACATAGCACATTTCTGCACAAAAGACCTGGAATACAAGTCTAAAAGAGGCTGGATTTGATTCAGATGACCAAGATAACAAATATACCTAAAGCTGAGAAACTGAGGGAGAGAGATGGGTGTAGGGAAGTCGAACAGATATGGGAAGCACTGGAGAAATGGAGTGAACATGACTGAGATGCACTTTATGACATCCTCAAAGCACTGCTTTAACAAGAAAGGGAGAGAAGAGGCAGGGAGTGCTTTCTGTAAAACATGGCTCCTGATCCCACCATTGTGCAATGCTATTTATCCCATTGACTCCTTGGTAGCCTAGGAACTAAAACAGCCAGGACTACACAGTGATACGGTCTCAATAAGTAAATCATTTGAATGGCCAAAACAATAAGTCAAAAAACATACTCACAAATTAAGAAAAACATGTACATCAAACAGTGCATGGTAATAGCCTGTATGTCTCTAGTTTATTAAGATCTCTTGAAAGCAGCAAAATGTTTACTAAGAGACCAAATACAGAGGCAAAAACCGACAGAGATAAATAATAAAATAAATTATCATCTTTCTTCATGAGAGAGATAAAGAACAAAAGTACACTGAGATGTCATCTTTCAACCATGTGAGGCCAATATTCAATATTTGGGGGAAAAAGGCCCTACGGGGACAAATGCAGCTACAGCAGCAGCTCTCTCAGTGTTTGGCACAGCAACATGCACAAGTCAAAACTAAACATACATACACTTCAGAGGCAGTAATCTTCTAAGTATTTATGTGACAATTTCTAACACACACACACACACAAAGTTACACACTTCTGGAGCATCTGTAATGTGAAACTCTGGAAACCACCTGAATAACACAATATTCAATAACCACCTGGAAAATACAAGACATCAGCTAAATAAACTATAGCACCAAAGCTGTGGAACTGCCTTTTTAAAAATCTCTATGAATTTATATAATTTCCATGTTAAAAACACTTCTATAAACTGGTAGGAAAAATTTCCAGTTTATTTTCCATAAAAATAATATACAAAAGATATATATAATATACTTTTAGTGTAAGAGGGGGAAAATAAAAAACCTGGAAAACAATGAAGTTAGTTACTTATAAGATTAGGAGAACCAGTGTACAAGTTCTAAGAAGAAAGTAGTGACAATTCTCTCAGTAGACACTTAATAAAAGTTTTGAATATAGGAAAGTATGTTAAAATCCTATATATTATATTTTTAAAAAATATGAAAAGGGAATAAACCCAAACAAACTCATTTTAAATGAGTGACTGAATGAAAGCATCTATGATCTGGAATTCATAATTCATACCATGAAAGAAATGTTTGTAAAAGAAGAAGGCAAAAAATTCAGCAGGATGAATCAGAAATAGACATTCAGGTTCAGCATTCCCCATTACAAATATGTATTAAGTATATGTATACCAGTAATCATGAATTCTCTGTCTGTCTCTGTGTGTGTCTCTGTGTCTGTGTCTCTCTCTCTCTCCCTCTCCCTCCCTCTCTCTCTCTCTCTCCTTCCTAACTTCATCTGCTCAGCACACATTGCACCAGTCAGGTGATTTATTGAAGTAGAACAATTCCAGGACTGGGGCAGGAGAGATGTTAAGACAAGTTTAGTATGTATGTGATGAAGTATTCAAACATGAGAGCCTGACACATAGCAGACAGTTCGAAGAATCAATCCATGGGACAGTTTGAAAACAAAAATAATTACTTAAAATATATGTCATCAAAAATAGGAGTTCATGAATTAATCTCTGTAATAACTTTTTAAGTTGTTTTCATGTTTACTGTGTGTGTATGTGTTTGCCAGGGCACATGTACAGAGGTTAGAAGACAACCGACAGGATTCACTTCACTCCTGCTAGATTAAACTCATCAGGCTTGGCAGGAAGTTCCTTTACTCTCTAAGGCATCTCACCACCTTCATAAATAAATCATTTTAATATGTGAAAGAGGTGGTCCTGGTGAGCAGAGCTGAACAATGAACGCGGAGAGCTATGGGCCGGGGCCGGGACGAGGGTGACGGAGGTGATGGGACGGGATGGAAACTCACCTGAGTTATGACATAATGGCATACAGCAAAGATTAGATGATTGCCTTGATCTGTGCTAGTGGGTAAAGACCTCTTCTAGACTAGAACCCCCTAAAGGGAACACCTCCTTGCCATACACAATGAGCCTTCTAATGTTATATACATGAACAGATTATAGCCAAAGACTACAGAGAAAGAATTTAAAAAAATGGTATCAGAAGTTGTTCATCTCACAAATGGCTCAAAGGATAAACCTTCCAACTGAAATCTCTGTGGTAGCAATGAGGGTGTGCATTGCAGTGGCAGAGTGCTTGTCTGGTGTGCGAGTCCCCAGATTCAATTCCCAGCAATGAGAAAAATACCATGGCAGCTAAGCTGGTACTGGTTTTATGCTGAGTATCATGTGGACTCTTTAAAAACCAGTATCCCTATGAGGTAACTCAACAGTATCAAGACAGAGTTAAGGAAGTCAAACCACTTGCCTTCAAACAACAGTTTGAAAAAGTATGCATTCAACAGTATCATATGTAAATGTCATGATAGAGAAGGATGCCAGAATATGCCAGGGATCAAATCAAGGAGAAGCCAAAAGAAAAGTCAAAGAACACCTTGAGAAAGACACAAGATACCACAGAAAATTACTAATAAAAGCAACAACAAAGAACATAATGATTTGATAGCAAAAAAAAAGACCAAAGATTATCCAGCTGTTACTAAGTCTAAAGAGAAAATAAAGAGCTATTTTCTTTATAAGATTTATATTCTAAATGGTATAAACAAAACATGGTTAAATATTTAAAAATAAAACAATAAAAACAGCCTTCACTTATGTAAATGAACTTCGATACAATCTCAATAACCAATATGTTTTAGTCATAACTAACTGAACAGTACAGAATCACTATCAGATCCTGGAAACAAATCATCTTAAGAATTATCAAAAATAAAGATCTCAAAGCTCTCAAGCAGAAAAAGAATGAAATTTTTAATTAAAATATAGATAGATAGATAAATAAATAAATGGCTGGGTGTTCAGGCACATGGGTGGGGGGTGCACGGAGGTTTATACTACAGAATAGATTCTCCCTTCCCAGTTTCATGTGGGTTCTAGGGGTTGAGCGAAGCAAGTGCCTTTTTTACCCATTGATCCACCTCATAAGCCTTGGGAAAAAAAACAAACCTGTTTTAGAATATAAAGTCTATGTCAGGGTGAAAAGAATAGTTCTTTCAGAACAAAGACTCAAAAACAAAACAAAAAAATTAAAGTGTCATAAATTTGGGATTAACAGAAAAGATACTAATTTCTTAGTCTTGACATGTAGCCCAGGCCAGCCGGGAACTGGTGATTTCCCAGCTTCTTGAAGGTATGTAATCACCATGCAAGGTAAGACATGTATTTTAGCAATGAAAATATAACAAGCCTTATGGTTTAATTTAAATATAGCAAAAAAAATTCATTATCATCAATCTAAATAGTTAACTACTAACTCATTTTAAATGCACATTTAAATGGCACAGAAGGCTGAAGAGTAAAAGGATGTTAAAATATAACACTCAGTTGGTGAACAGGATACTATTTCATGTTACTGTGTAAAGGTCCAAAGCAGGTGGGAGTGGGGAACAACTGCACAGGATAGAGTAGTTTTACACTAATAAATAAAACAGTGGCCCAACCTGTTGATAAGTCAAAGCCAAACATATATGCTTAGTTAAGAGAGGAAAACACAAGGAGAAACTGGTAGAACCAATAGAAGTGGTTAATTTTGTTAATTTTTAAATCTGCTAGTCAAAAACTGAAGTAAAGAGTTTTATCTATCAAGAAATTTAATAAACATACAGTTTTAAAAATGACTATCACAAGTGTGAAAGCATTTGCTTAAAAACCTACACCATCCCACAGGCCTGCAACCCCTGCACTCAGGAGACTGTGGTAACTACAGATTTACCACCAGCATAGCACAAAACAAGTTCCAAGCCAGCCAGAACTACAAGGTGAGTGCCTGTCCCCAAAACAAAATCCTACATCAAATTAAACTCTGAGTGCAAAACTGTAAACACATTTCAGTACATTAGGTCAGGTTTATACACAAAGTTACAAATAGGCTCGGGTGCAATCAAAGTGATAATTAAAGGTAAATTCATAGCCTTGAATAGTTTCCTACACAAAGGAAAGAAAAAGAATTATGAATTCACCTTTGTATTTCAGAAAGCTGTAAGGCAGGTAGAGAATCAAAGACCAGAGTATAAACACACAAAGCAGTGTGATTTTTCTCCTTAGCTGAATTACCAAGAGAACATGGAATGGCCTCTCATTCAGGCAGGAAAGAAACTGGAGCAGGGTCTTTAGCCTACAGGCTCCACCTTCTAGGCAGCCACACCTGAGCACAGTTACTTAAATCTTGCTCTCCAGGTGATGAGCCCTTCTGCCCACACTCCACCTCTCACTTATCACCATTCCAGCTACTGCCTAATAGGGCTTACTGGGGCCTGCTCGAATGCTAGATAGCAAGCCACGCCTCCAATGCCAGGTGCCAATCGTCCCCAACAAGAGGACACCAGACATAAGGCCCAAGTACCTTCCTTATCAGCACCCTCAGCCTTCCTGCATTAGAAGTGTGAAAAGCACTAGAAAGCAGTTCCAAAGAGGGACGTAGAGGCCTGCTCAAGGCAGTTTGGTTGAAGCACAATTACTAAAAACCCATAGAGAGAAACTGGGGTTCAATCTAAAGATCCGAAAAGCAAAGCAGCCAGCCACTGGCACATACCTCGACCTCAGTCTGAAATGATGATCTTGCCTCCAGGAAGCTCAGAATGAGACTGTGACTGAGAGCTGTTTCCTCCCATTTTATAATCCTCTCTAGGGCTGGGATTAAAGGTGGGCACCACTGTGATGAAAGGCGCCCGGTTTCTATGGCAAACTAGTGTGGCTACTGAGAATCAAAGTATGTGTTATTGCGGCCTAGTCAGTAAGCCAGTGTGGCTGTTTTACTCTCTGAACTTCAGGCAAGCTTTACTTATTAAAATAAAAATGAAATGCCATTACAACATTTGTTGGCTCCCTTCTTCCACAGACCACCACTCCCTCTCTCTTAAGAAAACCCTTACTGTTCTGTGGGTTCTGCCACACTCCCTATCCCAGCAACCCCACATCCCCAATTCCAAGTGCCACCTTCAAAGATTCACTCCATGCCTTCAAACATAGGGAAAATGCCAAGCACACAGTACACTGGACAATAAAGTTACGAGGGCATAGACCAGAGGCCCTTTGTTTAGTGGGCCAATGGGACAAGAACATGGGGCTGCAGGAAAACCAAAGAAGACAGCTCTATTGGGAAAACAAACAAACAAACAAACAAACAAAAAACGCAAACTAAGAACTGAAACTTTTTCATGGAAATAGTAAAACTAGGAATCATTGTTCACTTGTATCCTCTGCACTAGAAGCTGAGGCAGCAGAAGCACTGAGCTACAAAAGACCCTAGAAAAAGAACAGTGGGGGAAGGGAGGGAAAATTAATAAAAGGGGATATGATAATCAAAAATGAAAATAAAATTAAATGAGTGGTGTTAGGGATGCCACAGGCAGACTACTGTGCCTGCATTTATTTACACTAATCCTGGGTGGCATGAAAAATGTAAGAACAAAGGGAGATTTTCTTTTTATTGTGGGGAAAAAAAACAGCACAAGAATGTGCATCACTGCAGTCAGTCAGTGTCATAGTCCTCGCAGCAGACTCCTGTCTTGCACACACCTACTTAGAGCAGATAAACTGCCATGGTGCAGAACTGTAGAAATGATTGATTGATTGATAGCTCATCTGTTACAGATTTAGTTATCTCATGGGATTGAATCTGTAAAACAAAGATTCCCCACCCCCGACCCCAAGACAGGGTTTCTCTGCAGCTTTGGAGCCTGTCCTGGAGCTAGCTCTTGTAGACCAGACTGGCCTCGAACTCTCAGAGATCCATCTGCCTCTGCCTCCTGAGGACTAGGATTAAAGGCATGCGCCACCACCGCCCAGCAAACAAAGTTTTTAAAGAGTTGCAAAACATCATAAATTTAGGTCTAGAGGCCCATTTTATACTTGGTCCAGCTAGAGCCCTCCCTTTTCAACTATGGCCTGCTCTTGATGTGGGGCTATGTCCAGAATGCTAACAAACACACTTTGGTACTTGAAATGAACCAGTGCAGCTTATACAAACAAGATTAAATGATCCCTGGATGGAGCTCACTGTAACTGCAAGGAACCAAATGCCCTGCCTCTCCACAACTGACATCTACATCTCCAGAAGGTATCCAGTTTGTTTAAAAGAGAAACAGATCAAACTCAAAGACGTTCGATGTACGTCACCTTGATTTGTTTTTGAAAACAGCAGAGTATTGCAATTGATAGAATGAAGCATTAACACTAAATGTTATTATTTACCTGGCCTATTACCCATGATCTGTAGAAAAGGAGTGCCCACTGTTTCAATTATTGGCCTCCCATGGTAGAAAAACATGTTGTGCTTGGGAAATCACTAGAGCCTGAAATTGTGTTCTGACATGGCAGCTACCACAAACGTGGCTATTCAATACTTGAAATGTGGCTGGCACACATTTCAATTTGGTATGTGCTGTGGGTTTTTTTAAAACAGAAATAAAATGCATTACTAGCTTGGTATTGGCACAAAAACAGAAAAGTCGACTAATGGAATCAAATAGAAGAACTGGATATTAACTCACAAACCTATGAACATCTGATTTTCGACAAAGGAGCTAAA
>LOJH01000168.1:52964-70557 GCA_001685095.1 Ellobius talpinus | reverse complement strand
CAAGGGTGGCTGTGTTTCACCTAAATTACCCTTCAGTTCAGACACTGAAGTAGATATCATAGTAGATCATGCAAATAGAGTCTTTTAAATCTTCAAAATGTCTCCTCCCTACTGAGTCAGGGTTAAGAAGATAGCGAATGAAAAGGAGAGGGGTTGGGGTGGAAGCTGGGATCTGCTTGTGTCTTTCCCTCCCAGGGGTCTTACTGAAGTTTCTTACACATTTTACTCTTTGGTCCCATGTCAGTTTGGTGAATCACATTCAAACCGCCCTTAGAGCTATTATCATCATGCCACCCCCCCCCCAAAAAAAGGACTTTGCTAAGTAAGGGTCTTAGATCTGTTTCAAAGAGAAAAAAGTAAAACATAGAACTGATTCGAAGTCAACTCAGATGCCCAGGCCACATCTAAGGATGACTCAGGCCAGCTTGCCGCAAGGGTCCAGGAAAACATGTGCCTCTGAGAACTTTGACTAAAACAATGAACAGGATTGACCTACATCTCTCCTTATATTAAAAAGGGGAGGAGGATTAAAACTGAACCCCACAGAGATATGTTTATTCATGTGACCTCTTACAACCAAATATAATAATTGCCTGTAATCGCAGCTTTGGCTCCCAACTCATGCTTTGACACGAGAAACGGCCATCAGCCAGCCCCTGTTTAATCCACCTATTATGTTGACTAATTAACTTTGCCGGCCAGCTTATTTCTTCTTCCATTATCAGCCCCTGTCAGCTACAAGCACCCAGCAGCATAGGGGAAACCTTGGGCTCTTTGATTGATCACCAATAGATTGACATGCAGATTAATTTAATTAGAATCACCTCACTTGAGAAATGAAAGACAACGGCAAAAAGGCTAATAGATCTGCTCTTATAATGAGGCCAGCCTCCTGAGCAAAATCAGAAGAGTTCTGATTTATTTTGCTCAATTCCCCAGTTGCATGGAAAGACTCTCAGATTTAATTGTTCTCCGGTTTGAGAGGCGTTAGCCTCTGAAGAAGTGAATGACTTTACAAAACTTGAAACATACTGTATGCCCTTAGCTTTGGAGGCAGCCTTTTCTCTGAGTTAACTAAGGGAACATTGGGGCAGTGCCGTGGTCTCATTCCCTGATGGGCATAGGGGAAAGCACCCCACCTCGGTCCAGACCTGACAATTCTCAACCCCCAGTGTCAAAGCACTCACCACCTTGAAGGATTAACAATGTCCCACTCCCCCTCCTTTTCACCTAAAAGCTTTCTGGCAAAATAAGTCAAATTTCCTTTTCCTGGGAGGTAGCCACAAACTACAGACTAAGAACACAGGGCTCACTGGGCTGATTTTAATATCTTATTAAAACACGCACTTGACAATTCAGAAGTTATCCCCAGACCCAGTGTGTTCTCTTCAGTCTGTCAAAATTCCATCTAGAGCAAGTCATTCACAGAGGGACCCCAGAGATTGATGCAGTGGTTGGCTGCATGCTCTCTGTATATTCATCATTAACTGACCAGGTGTGACAGGGTCTGAAGCCAGTGCTTGTCCCTCATCAATCGTGTGTTAATTTAAAAGAAGAAAACGGGGCGTGGGGGACAGAGAAGTAAAGAAAACCGTCGATTCCTTTATTTTCCAAAACTGTCACATACAGTGACAGTATCTTTAGGACAACAGAGGGGCACTTTTTAGTTAGGGAGATGGCTTCATCAGACACCGAAAATTACATAACAGCTGGGTCTTTCAAAGAAATGTTGATTTACTACAAGACCACAATTGAGTGGTCACTGGAGTCGTTAGCTGAACAAGCTATAAAAGGAAATCCCAAACAGTATCTGTTTCCAGTGTCAGGAAATGGAAAGTGGTTACCCCAGACGTCTGTCTTCAGTGAAGAGAGCAATGGCATCCTATGAAACACCTGGAAGACACCAGCACTACAAACAGTAGGACTTAAAATTATCTGGTGTCTTTTTAAAAACATTGTCATATAATTGCTGACATTAAGTAAAAGTGACCAAAAAAATCAACCTGTTAAGACAGAAAACTATGCTATATGCATTTCCATTTTCTTTGCAAGGGAAAACCACAGAGCCACTTGTGCGAGGGCCATTGTACTGCAAGCACAGCCAGAACTAGATGCTGGGGAGTAAAGGATCCCTGTGCTGTTTATTCTAGAAACTAACTAGTAAGCATGTCCCTCAAACACTCATGGCACAACTTTTCAAGCCCAAAATAACCTCTCCCATTCCAATTTGGAAATGATTGGAATAGATTTAAACAAAGTATTACCTGAAATTAACCCACAGAGTCACTAGCAAATTAAAAGTAATCTGTAAGGTGGGAAGGGTGGGGGTGGAACGTAATACTAAGTTAACCTTGAAAATTGACCCATGGTAGACAGGCAATGAGCCTCCATGATCCAATCAGTAGGCTGCTGGCAAGTAGAGGCAGGTAAGGGGACAGACAGAGAGGCATGACAAGTCTTAAACATGTCCAAATTTTGTCAACAAAATATGTCTCGAATTTAGGACAAAAAAATAGAAAAGTCTTTCTCCTTTGGAATCAACCATCCTTTACCTTTTTATTTCTCCTTTCACCCCACTGCCCAGAAAAAAAGAGGACAATAACATGAAAAGGTTGGTGTCTACAATTTTGCTGTCTCTGTGCAACCTCCAGTTTCTATAATCTCACTGTCCAAAAGTTTGACTATTGGAATTTACACTAGGAAAAATATGACATTGGATTCCTGAGTCGAAGTAGCCACATTTCAAGTGATGGTAGCCATTGGACTAGGCAGGGCAAATATAGAATTTTAAATCTTCTAGAATGTTCTACTGGATGACATTCCCCTGAAATATCTCTGTAATCATTTATGACAATTTATTCATGAAGACAAACTATAGGTTGAGTTCAATCTACAGAAATAAATACAGGTTTAGGGCTAGATGTCTGTATGTTCTTAATTGGTGGACTTTTCCAATAAAACAGGTACAGGGGCGTAGCTTTTCAGAACAGCGTCTTCAGGAATGCTGATTCCATGCTGCATGGTTCTGTGGCTTCTTTCTGGTCCCTACCCTCCAAGTTAGGGCCTTTGATGTGAGGCTGAAGAGGAGGAGATCTACAGCTACCTGTCGCTCTTCTGAGAATTTACACTACGGGTTTAGTTTCTTGGTTTGTTGTCAGCAGCTTAGAAACTCCTCCAGGGCCTTTTTCCCTGGTTCTAGAAACCCCAGAGGTGATTGTTATTACCACCTCCTGTCTAGAATTTGGAAGGGTGGCACACAAAACAGCTATCTCCCTTCACTGATGTAACTTTGGGCATCAGCTGAAGGTGAGCTTACCCTTTCTGCACCCCAGAGTCACTGATGCTCTGATGACATTTGAAACAGTCTCTTAATTGTTTGTGCTAATTCTGTGAGGCTAAGTGGCAAGCCTGGTCCTCGGTGAGTACTTGATGAGCACCAGCCGCAGGAGGAGGGGTGGTCTTCTTTTGTGGGTGACACCAAACAACGAGTTCAAAACAAGTGTTGGGCTGACAAACCCGACCCAGTGACTCCTGATTCTCATGAAAAGAACCCAAAAGAAACTGGCATTTTAGGTCAGAGGACAGAGGGAAGAAGCCCTCTCTGCCCTACAGATCTCCGAGTTTGAAAGGCCTGCCTCCCAAAGTAAGTTGACACAAATGAGAACACTAAAGGAACTGTCCTTCTTACTAGACTGAGTAATTTCACTTTCTAGAAGACATCTCCATCTTAGTCTGCTACATTCTAAGCTGGACATTAAGTGAAACCTCACTGCTTAGAAAACAGTTTGCAAGCCAGACATCTTAGCAGTCTACTTTCCCCACTGTCTCTCCCAAGGAAGGATTTCTAGAAAGTTCTGTCATTGATTAGTTCGCCCTCTCCATGATTTCTCAGGCTGTCCTTCGCTCTCTGTCACACAGGAGACCTTGTATGTCCTTACAATATCATCTAAGATTCATGAGGCATAACCTCTGTCTCATGAGCAGATTTTCAAAAAAGACACAAGCGGCTAAATTCAATGGCCAATGGCAGATCACAATAACAGAAGTGGCAGCTTGCATGGAAGGAGGGATTATGACCGACACAAGGACTGAAAATTCCTATCTCTGTGCATTTCTCAAACTGGTATAAAACTAGAGGAAACATGTGGTATCAAAACACTGTCAATGTTTAAATTAATAATCTTTGGAAAATAAGTATTTTCTTCTTGATAAGTTATTCATTCTGGTGAATTAATTTTGAGAAATTACAAACCTTGGTTTTTCAAAACTTCTATAAAAGGAAATGTTGAACACAGTTAGTTTGGACCATGGCATCTTTCTCTATGGTTTCAACTCACTGTTTTTTTTTTGCATTAATCCATGGATCCTAACAACCAGGTATTTCATTTCTTTTTTTTCATTTTTCACAAGTGTGTGTGGTGTGCATGTGTATGCAGGCATGCTTCTGTGGTAGTAGGTACTCGGGTACATCTGGAAGACCAAGGCTGCCATTGGGACTCATCGTTTGTTCTTCAACTGATTGAGAGGTAGGGTCTCTTACTCAAACCCAGAGCTCACAGAAATAGTGAATCTTCCCCACCAGATTACTTTAGGGATCCACCCTGTCTCTGCTTTCTTTGTCTGGCATTTCAGATGGGCCACCATGCCCACCCTACATTTACATGATCCAAACTCCCAGCCTCAGGCTTGCCGGGCAAATGTTTTACCACTGAACAATCTCCCCCAGTACAATAACAAGGAATTGAAAAAACAAACTGTGACTTGAAGCACGTGAATAAAAGTGACTGAGCAATATTTCATGGAATACTTCATAGGAAGAAAAACCTTAAAGCCACTGACACAGCTGGTTTAATCTCCAAAGAATTATGTACAGCAAAAAAGGCATTTCTAAGGGGAGTTAAAATTTTCATTATCATCACTACCAAATTTATGTGTTGAATCCCTAATACCCAGTGCTTTGAAATGATGGAAGTTCCACATTGGGCTCTGATTCCATTAAATAAGACCATTGAGGTGGGTCCTAAACCAATGTGACCGCTACCCTCCGAAAACAGCAACAACTAAAAAGGTAATTTCGACACCCAGAAAGAATGTGAAAATTAAGAGGAGTCATTATTTGCATTATTTGGTGATGGAGATGGCTGTGGTGGCAGACAGGTAAACCTATATCCTTGCAATTAAATTTTATAGAACTAAAAACTATCCTGACACAAATGAGTATAAGCACATTCATAGATATTGGAGGAATATGGACAGATGCTGTCAAGATCCTTGTTTTGGCTGTAATATTGCTCTATAACATTGCAAAAATTGAAGGGGGCTGGTCAAAGAATACATGAGAATCTTTCAATGTTACTTATACGAATTGTGTGTGCCTCTGCAATTACATCAAAAAAATTTCAACTAAATATAAGACATCAGCAACCAAGACGTCCTTCAAAGGGTGAATGGATAAACAAACTAGTAATCTATACAATGGCATATCATTTAGTGATAAAAAGAAATGAGCTGTCAAACCACAAAAAGGCACGGAGGAATCTTAAATGCATATTACTAAATGGGGGAGAAAAGCCAATCTGAAGAGGCTATACACTGTATGATTCCATAAATGACATTCTGGAGACAGAAAAAAAAAGAAAAGAAAGAAAAGAAAAAGAAGATCAGTGTTTGCCAGGACTGGGGGAAGGGAGGGATGAATTGGTATAGGACACAATTTAGGGCAGTGAAACTCTTTTATATAATAGTGTAATGCTAGATACCAACTTGACTATAATTGTTCTAATCTCTGAAACATACAGTACGAAGAGAAGCCTGCTATAACTTTAGTTCATGGTGATGTCTTGGCATTGGGACTCCACAACAAATGTATTATACTATAAGCAAACTGAGGGAAAGACATTATGGCTGCACATAAAAACTTCCATGGAGTCATTTATCTGTATTTTTTGCTATACAAAATAATCTCTATATTCTTCAAAACCCTGATCAAACCTCTTCCCATAGGGCCTATACTCTTACACCAGTGGTTTTCAACCTGGAGATCATGACCCTTTTGGGGGGGTCACATATCAGATATCCTGCATATCAGGTATTTACATTACAATTCATAACAGTAACAACAGTATAACAATAAAGAGAGAGTTCAGGTGTGCAGGTCATGTGCTGATCTTGCAGAGGACCAAGATGGAGTCACAGCATCTGCAACCGCTTACAACTGCAGCTCCAAGGGTCTCTGTTGCCTCCAGCCTCCAGAGGCACCTGCACCCATGTACACAAACTGACCCCCCATCATAAATAAAATAATAATCAAAATAAGGCTGCACACGACTATCCAGTAACTTTACTTTTTCTGAGGCCATGCCAACATCATATGGAAATGCTGCTTATGTCATGCCTGTGAGCATCTCCGAAATGGCAGTTTTACATGTGAATCATTTTAAAATGGAGAGTATGATTCTTCCTCCAGAAATACCATTAGACTAAAAAGTAATGTCATCGTAGAAGTTTCTATTTTAAAAAATGGCAACAAATCCTCAGTAGTTACAACATTGCAAATTTAGGTAACTCTTCATTTGACAGCTTGGAAAACTGAAGGCTGGGATATTTTTAAATGTCTTCAAAGTCACAGGATGAATTAAGAGCATAGGTGAGCCGGAAACAAAGCTCTGCCTTTTCCATGTGTCCTCAACACACAACATAGTACATTCCTGGCGTGAGTCTACCCTGTCATTCCTGCTGGTTTCTTCCAGTACAAATGGAGGGTTTTGAGGTGTCTGATGGCAGCCTTAAATATTATTTGCATAAAAATGGTCTGCATCAGTTAGGTCGTCATTAACTTTGTCCTTTAAAATATCCTTGACTGATAAGGAATGAGATATTCTCAGAAATGTGCCTGATTGCTAGTTCCTATCTGGTTGAAAGATCCCAAATAAGTCATTAAAAATTATGGAGGACGTGTGAACCTCCAGGATGTAACAGAGCAGAACTGCTGGAGGCAGGGAATGCCTAACTGAATTAAATCCACACTGGAGGCTCAGAGTAAAGTATACCCTCTCTGAAGAGGAGGACAAGAACAGGTATTTCCCACGCTATACAGAAAGAGAGGGAGACCTTCGGAAACCAGATCAACTTCTGTCTCTCCTATCTCTCCTGAGCTATGGATGTGCTAAAGCCGCTCCCTCCCACAGAGGATGAGCAAGACGCCTCTGATGACTTCTGGGGCTTCTATGTCACTCTGTGGTCACTAACGCAGGTAAACATAGAGAAAGGTCCTGTGCTCTCTGGGGACTTGAACACAGCATGTCCACGGAGGAATGAGGCACAAGCAAAGGCAACTGTGGTCAACCGCTTGGACTCCAAGTTCAGATAGTCCCTAATAGATTTCTAAGCCCATCCCTTATGAGTTTGTAACCACAGACCCGTCAATCACAGGCATAAACTCTGAGTTTACCGTATGCATGTTTATGTCAGGCATTATTGTATAGATGAGAGAAGTAGCGATAAACAAAATGTGTAGTAAGTTCTTAACAGAATCTTAGTTCCTATTGGCTGCCTTCGTGGAGTTTAGTCCCTAACATAAGAAGAGAGAGGTTAAAGGATGAATTAGGTGAGCAATAAAAGCAAATTTCAGAATGTAATAATACACGTGAGAAAAAATAAAAAGGGACTCATACCTAATAGGAACAGTTTTTGATTGTGGTTAACAAAGTTCTCATGGGAGACGTGACATTATTGTCTGAGTCTGCGTAGTACGTGTCTAGCTATTCAGTGAAGCTGCAGCAGAATTTCCCAGGGAGTTCAAAGAGTGAGCGGCAAGATCCTGAGGCCAGAACGACTTTTGTGTACTCGGGGAAGACAAAAGAAGAGAAAGAAGGGCAATGTGCTGGAATAGTGTGAAGTGAGCAAGAGCAGGAGTGATAGGCAAGTGTCTGAAGTATGGCAAGAGCCTGCTAAATTCCAAGTCAAAAAGTAGAAGCGTTTGGGCTCTACGTGCCCACAATTCTAAGCAATCCCAGAACAACACAGGTCAGCAGACACAGGTCAGTCCAAACACATCACGACTAACTTTGCTTGCATGTTACATTTTCTTCTAAGGTAGCTATACTTAATGTGGAGCTCCTTCTGCTAAGTGCACATCCACCTCTCATCCAGTGGCATCCCCAAGGATCCTTCCTCAGTGACGCAAACCATCTGCCGAGACTCACAACAAGGCAAATGTCAAGATCCATATTGGCCCAGTGATGGTTTCGTAGACCAGGTTCAGGAGTCCCACATTTGACCATGTTTCATGAATTAATCCTGTTCTCTGAAGCTATCATTAGAGCTGCTTTCAGTATAAATAATCAGCTGGGCACACCTTAAAATTATTCTGCATAAGAGGGTGAAGGTAGCTCAGGCTCCCAGCATTCTGTTGGGAAAGAATTTAATTGTGAGATGTGTTGTTTGTCACAGTAATGTAAGTACATCTGAGGGAGAGAGAGTGGAGGGTGGGGAGTAAAAGAGAGGAGGGATGCTCTCTTCCTTGTGTGTCTTTAAGGCCATCTCTTTTGCCGAAGAATTTGGGCGTATATTTTAAGAATGTTATAATCGCAGCAAATAATATATTGATTTAGAGAGACCATGAATGGCTGTTTAAAGTAAATAACAAAATTCTCCAAATTTTTATGATTCACTTTAAAAACTTGCCCTTTCATGTCATAACCTATGTCATCAGTTTGGAAAAGAAAAACACTTCATTGTTAGAAATTTGGGATAAATAACCGAATGACTTCATTTATCCCCCATCCAAATGATGAAGCGAAGGAAGAATGTGTAGACGTGATAAATTGAGTTTGTTCTTGCAGTTCTCTCTGCGCAGGGCCCTTGTCTGGCATTTCCAAGAGTGATGTAACATAGTCACCCCTTGGTATCTTGCTAGGGAGTTGGTTCTAGCACCCTCCCCATCACACAAGAATGTTGAAATCTTTAAAATGGTATTATTTTGCATTAGCATATACACACACCTATATACGTCCCATATAGTTTAAACAATCTCTACCTAAAATGCTGAATATTATAAACAATATATCATAAGCATATTTGGAGAACAATGACCAAAAGTATTTTATACATATTTGGCACAGGTGCAGAGTTGGTCAAATGTTTTCCAGCTGCAGGTAGTTGAATCTGCAGAAGCAGACTCCATAAATGTCAAGGACTGACCGTATTCCTGAGATGAGGCTCTGAGCTTAAGCAACACCATCTCCAATCACATGTTTCAAAGTAGGATGCCATCTCCAACTCCACTGGTTTTCTGGGCTTTTTTCTGGCTCATAATTCATTTTCCTGATTCATTTTATTATGGAAATAACCACAATTTCCAATTATTTACAACTTTCAATCTTTGCATATCTTCATCCTGACAGCTGATGGAAACTCATTTCTTATATGTGCACTTTCTCTCCTTCCTGGACCGTCTCACTTCTCATTGACACACCTCCTCGTGGCTATAGTAGCCATGTGACTTGCCACTAGCCTATAGGAAGTGAGCAAGTTTAACAAGGACTATTTCTAAGCCAAGAATTTGAAGACATGTATCCTTCACTTTTCTTCTAGCTCCATGAATACAGTAAGGCTCTTCATAATTGGAAGGACATAAAATCAAGAGTTGCAAGGTTCCCAGATCATTTCAAGGAAAAAAAGTCTATTCTTCAAGGCAGGAACACCAACATGTACGCATTATATGTGCACCATTAGATTTTCTTTGCTCTATATGTGAGCCATTAGGTATTATTTGGACTATGTGTTACAGCAGCTACCCTTGCCCTAAAATAACCCCCAACTGAAATATCAGTTTCATTACAGCAGAGACTATGTCATTTGCATTTGTCATTATTGACTTGAGCCCTCTGATAAATACTGCTGAGCGCTTGCACACATGAATGAGAGAATATATCACGCATCTATATTCATATGTACTGTTGTCACAGACCTGGTATTTATATACAGATGCAGAGTTATAGCCTATCAGAAAACTTTGCTGAGGGAAGAAGATGAATTTGTAAATTTATATGTTCCTTCAGTCTCCGGGTCTTATGGTTTCTACTAAGATGACAACTTTTGCCCAATTCTTGCTCCTCCTTCGCTGCTCTCATCTGCCAGTCCCAACAAGGAAAAGGGTGGCTAACGATTTAAATCTTAACCTTAAATTGTCTGGCTCCTGTCAGTTAAAAACCAAACTGTGACATGGCTTTAACGTGGTCCCTTAACATTAGCATCTTTTTAGTGTCAAGAGAGAGAAATGGGCTCATTTAGTCAGACTGAATTGCTCCCTGTGTCATGGGCTGCTTCTAGCCCCAATTTGCCCCCCTCTCCTTCCCCCTTCCCCCAATACCCACCGCCACTAAATGAAGCCTGTATTTACTGTTGTATTGAAGCAAATATGCTACCTTAACCATAGCTGAGGGGTTCCAGAAAGAAAACATCCATTATTCAAAAAAGAAAAAAAGAGAGAGAGAGAATTGTACCAGATTTTCTTAAGGCTTATGCCACACTGCCTAAGCTTTTCAGAAAGTTATTAATTTTTTGAGAACACTCAGGTCACACTAATTGACATGACCTGTGTAATTAAGAAGTCTCTGTTTACACACCAGAGCCCAGCCACTCAGAGGCTGAGTCTGCTTGACAGAATGTCTTTACGCATCAGGAGATCAACAACCTTTCTTATGTCCTCCTCAGCCACCTACACAGGTCCCTGATTGCTCTTCTGAGGAGACATACACCGGCTTGGTTGTATGAAGAGGGGGCTGACCAGGGAAATATACAAACGAGCAAAAGAGAAGCCTCGGCAGGGGCAACTCATGAGACTCATCTCATACACCGTGAAGGGTGAATCCATCAGCACTTTCTGGAACTTAACCTTTCAGTATTACTGATATGCAAAGAGTGGATCATATTTTGTCCCCACCAAAAAAGATAATTTCTCAGTCCTTCTCCTGGACAATAGGGACATGAAAAGTACATGAAACCAGAGTCTCAATTTCTGTGCTATGAAAACAAAAGATGGAACTGTCCCTTGTTTGTGAGGAACTTTCAGTCAACGACAGGAGTGAGTGCACACACACTCCCCCGGCCCTCTCTCTTGGGTCCTAAGACTTGGCAACTTCACTGTGATTTCTTAGGAGAGTCCAAGTTACCACTGGTAGAGAGAGTTACACTCGCTGTGGCTTTTCCAAATTTTCCCACAAGTAGAAACTACTCAGGGGTGTAGCTCACCTTTTAAAACACTGCTCTTTCCTTCCAGGGAAGTCCCCCAATTTGACGAACTTGGGGTTGGGGGTTTCAACTTCATACATGAAGTCTCTTTGGGAAGTCTTTCAAACTATCCTGTGATTCAAGCATTTACTCCTGGGATGTCACTGTGCATTTTGAATGATAACAGAATTTCTTGTTGCCTCACCAAGTGCCTCCCAACAGACCCTAGAGGAGTTCTTTGTCGTCCCAAAGCATCAGATAGTAATAGTATACAAGTCACAGGGTTGGACTTGAGCCTTCACTAGGTAGAGGTGTAATTTTGAGTGAACTCCTTTACTACTCTAAGCTTACTTCCTCATTGGTAAAATAGAAAGAAATCATATTTGCATGTTTTTAATAGGGATACTATGACAATCACTATCATTCATGCAAAACACTTCATATAATACCTCATATGAGAAAAGCACTCAGTAAATGTCAGCTTCACCATCAGCATCAGCATCAGCACCACCAATGCCCGTGGATGTATGTAAAGGCTGACACATTGACATAGCAACTATACAGAGGAATATGGAGTTCACCGAACATAGACACCAGCATAACTAGTCATCTACTTGGAACTGGGTGAAGTTTGCTAGAAATAAACAACTTCAGGGAAGAAAAAGGAGAAGCCAGTTTGACAAGGAGAGAAAAAAAGAGATGAGGGGGTAAGGAATGCAGTGTGTGGTTTGGGGGCTTAGGGTTCAATCAAGCACCTAGACAGCTAAACTGAACGTGAGTACCAGGTTTCAGGGACCTTCACTCCACAGCTCTCACTGCTCAAAGTGTAGCTCATGGGAACACAGTAAGCCGACTGACAAAGACACAGCTTCTTTTAACTCAGGGTTTGACTCTTGGTGGCCACAGTAGCCATTCCTTTTGTGAAAGTTCTATTTTAGGATCTATTTGGGTGATGAAAGGTAAAAGGGCAAAAACACATCAATTTGATGTGTTTGGGAAAGTCCATATGGACCCTTGGGTAAGAAGGCAATCAAGAAAACCAAAGGATACCATTCCCATGGCACTAATATTGTCCCCGCAAACTTAGTCAAAAGTTATCACGTGTAGGTCGGAACTAGTGGCTTTCTATCAGGGGTCATTTTATCTCTCTTCTCCCTACCATAGAGACTCTTCAGTTGACATGCTAAGGGAAATTGACTGTTCTATTGCTATTTCATGTGTAAAGAGACCTGTGATACAACTGAGCGTCCTACAACACATGCGTGCACACTCGCACACACACACACACACACACACAGATTATCCACCAGTCTAAAAGATTCATTATGCCCAAGTTGAGAAGACCTAAACTAAGGGATCAATTAAATTCATCACAAGAGTTTGCCCTGAAAGTTTAAATCTATTACCTATATAATATCTTATAAGTAAATTGTAGCCTTTCTTTCCTATGCTCAAAAAGAGTGCACTGGAATGACTTCCTGTCTTGCCTCACAGCTGTATTTCTAAAACCCCAACTCACTAGCAGGTCCTGTAAAACTATAGATAAATGTTCTTTGAGGTCCTCAGTGTCACCAAAGTCCATCCCAAATCTACTGTCCTGAGGGATATAGTGTAGTTGATGCTGGCAAAGTCAGGAAGCTTGGTTATTACACATAAAATAGTTCATGCCTGTGTGTCTTTGTTCCTAACCCAAGCTTGGCCCAAAGAGATATGGAGCTTATCTGAAAAACCACAGCAAGCTATCAGATAGCACATGCTAAAAACCCACTCACATACGCTGCAAGACACTTTGAAAAAAAGGGTAGCATCCAAATTTGAAGGCAGGACCTTGCCAGAAAACAGTTCCTAAGAAATTAAGACTTTATTGGATTCTCCCAATTCCTCTCTATTAAGACAAAAAGTGGTAAGGCTAAAATGATGATATATAAATTCTCTAAGATCTCCAGAGACAGTATCATCCTTCCTATGGATTTGTTCTTTAACAAGACTAATAATAAGTCTTACTTCTTTTTTTTAAATCATTTTGAAGACTCTGTGATATTGACATCCACAGTCAATGCTCAAATCTCTTTCCTTATTTCTCCTTAGAGAATGTGCAGCCAAAATTTATCAAGCACCTCTTGGAGCTCACACACTGAAAGCTGCACTTTGAGCTGACTAAACAGGCGTAGGAGCGAACTTTCAACACCAAGCTGTCTCTCTGACAGGTTGTGCAAGCATGCTTCAACGTTGACACGGCAAATAACTTACCCATAAAATGAGCTGGAGAGCGAGGCAAGGAGGGGCTTAACTTTACTGCCTGAGATGTGTTCCATGGTTCTATACCACCTGGGAGCTTGTTAGAAACATAGAATCCCAGCCCCCCCATCTCAATCAGTACTGTAACAAGGTCCTAAGGGATTCTCAGCATGTGAAACTGCAGGCGTATTATGTCTAGAATTTTTAAAACACTTGTGTTTGAGAAGTCAACCCATTCTTTTTTTAGGTTTTCAGCCCTTCTAACATATTATGATCCTATCAGGTTCGTATGTTTTAGGTGGTGGCAGACCTGGAAGATCTTCGGTAATACATACATGTGGGGTACAGGGGCATCCCTGAAGCAGAACAGAGGGTACAGACATGTTCTGCTTCTTATGGGCCCCACTTCCAATCGGCAGTTGGTGCAAACAGCTGCTGAGATTATGAGAGAGGACAACAGACGACAAAAATGAACTTCCTGGTTTGGCTCCTTACTGGCTATCCAGTGAAGTTCTCCTTAGAACAATTTTAGAGACTAAAGCCCATCGTTTCTGCATAATTGACTTAATCTCTGGCTGTCTCGTCACGTGAGCCCATACAGGAAGCCAAAATGAGGCTCTGAGGACACAGCTGCCTTCATCAGCGGGCGCAGGTGGTGCAGCCCCAATTCTCCTCTAACAAAAACAACTCCTAGATTGCAGATGCCTGGGGACCAGTGGCCTCACCTGCTCTTCACCTCTAGAGAAACAATTATACTCCATGTCTCTTGCCAAAAATGTGTTCCCATCATCTCTTCACATTCAAACCGTTATTAAGATTTAAGAAAAGCAAGAGGGGACCCACCTGGAATCTCCGCATGTCACGTGGGTTTCCTGCATTCTTTAGGCAATTTTGGTTGCATTTAAGGAAAAACTTCAGGAAGAATCTGTGGAGAAACAAATGAGCATGGTTAGCATTTCAGTCCTAACAAGGGAGACTCAGTCAGAAATCACTTCCGGGTTACACTCTTTTTTTTTTATTCTCACTGCGTCTCCTGCAATATTCAGAGTAGCGTTAGAATCAGTATTATGCTCAAGGCCTGGGGTCATCATATCGCATCCAAGGTGGACTTTCTTTCTGAAGGGAACACTCTTGGTACTGCCAACAGATCTCACAAAAGAAGTAAACCTCAAGGGAGTATTTTTATTCAGAAAGCAAATCATCATGGAAATTCAACGTAAGTTCCAAATAGATCTAATTGAGAGTTCCCATGGTCCCCAAGCATAACCTGTCATTTAAGTGTTGTAAATTCACAGTTGATGAATGGCAAAGTGTATACTGGATAAATACAAAGAGATGGTAAATGCTTTAAATCTTAGCATCTCCAAATAAAATGTTTAAATTAGCAGCCCTAGGAAGAGTGGTGGGGTTCACACAATGATTAAATAAACCCTTGCAACTTCTCCAATACCCCCAGACCATTTCTTCTTTTTAGATGCTTGCCTTAAACAAAAGCCATTTGAGATTGAGCTTGGGCGTTCCTGCCTCCCGGCCCACCTTAGCTTCTGAATAAGATCTATAGTGAGGTCCACGGGTTCTATGTGCAAAGGTGACCACAGTCTCCAATTGGCTAGAGGAATCCCACCGACGTTGGTGAGTCTATTTTAGCTTTCAAAAATGTCTGACGTGTGTGATACAGGACATGGCCACACTAAGTAACAACTGCAGGCAGTTATTGGAGTTCATCACAGAAAGGCAGCAGGCGTGGAGAGTTCTGTACTAGGGTATTCATGCTGGTTGCCCTCAGTTCAACCCCTCCTTCTGTTTTCTATTTGGTAGAAATAGAAGATGTTTATGTCCACCTATTTGCTACATACTTTTGACTTTGGGGCCTAGATAGATGTATTGATGGAGCGTACTAAAATACTAAAATACAGGTCAATCAATGAAATTCTAGAAATGCTCTTTTCTTCACCTTTTGGCCTACTTTCGAGCTACACCGGAATAAAACTGTCAACCCAATAGAAATAACTCATGCAAAACTAGCATTCCAGGATGCCTCCATCTGAATTTAGTTCCGAGTATGATGTCTGTCAGCAGTGTAGCCCCTTGATCCTCTATCATGAAGGCACTACACGAAGACTCACTGCACACAAACAGCTTCTGTAGACAAATTCCAGAACAATATCTCTTCTCCCTGGCCTCTTGGAGTCTTCTGGGAGAGGGGAGGGAATAAATGGGAGCATTGAAGAGCAACAACGACATTTTCAAACAAAACGATAAGATTTTACAATGCACGAGTCTTCGTAAATGAAGTCATTTACCATTACACAACCCTCAAAGCCCATCAGTGAGGAGGCCTCTGATAATGGTTCACCCCTGCATCAAGGGCCTCTCCACAGAGGCCAAAGCTTATTGACCTTCTGTCTGGGATGAATGACTCACAGAACATTGCTGAAGTCCAGCTGTGTGTAACGGAATCCACCCTGGGCCTCCCCCAGGCCCAGAACAGCTCTGCTGCTGCACATGTTAGCTGTCCAGCCATTCAGCCACTCAGTCCTCCTTTAACAGGGCGTTTTCATTGCCCTGTCCCTCTGAGCCTCAGAAGGTGAGACTCAACCGGTACATGTGGCTTTCAGTCATTATCAGACGTATAAAGGTAGTGGTCACGAGTCCCTCATATTGCTGGGGCTGGGTTCTGTACTTAGAAGAGGATATATGAAAACCATCCCAGGATCTGGAGAGGGTGG
Source organism: Ellobius talpinus (assembly GCA_001685095.1). Taxonomy (NCBI): domain Eukaryota; kingdom Metazoa; phylum Chordata; class Mammalia; order Rodentia; family Cricetidae; genus Ellobius; species Ellobius talpinus. Next base: position 54,358 of record LOJH01000168.1, on the reverse strand, counting down.
CTGCCCGTGGTGTGGTGCCGTAAAGTGTAAAAGCCACCACCTTTAAAAAAAAAATACCCAGTATGGGATTGGCATCCAAACCTTAGCCACATACTACCCGTGTGCCTTTGGATGAGAGGCTGGACCTCAACTTTTCTCATCCATAAAATGGGCATAATGAGACCAAGGACCTTAGGAAGTAGTTGTGCAATCCCAACGCAGGTCAGGAGGATGGAGGTGCCAGTAGTAGATGTCTCAGAATCCGAGACATCCAACTGCTTGTCCAAAAGTGAGTAAATATGGACCCAAAATTCAACTTCTGATTGAGTGGTCCAAGAGGCAGGGCTCTGGACCAGCACACTAAGTTAGTGTCCGTCCTGATGGGAGTGTAGTGAAGATGTTAATATTCATTGTCCCACGGGTAGAAAATCAATCATGCTGTGTGAGAACAATGGTCTTACTAGGGGAAACCACAGGGTCATTATTCCCCCCCCAAAGGCAACACCAAGCTAGGGAGGGTTATCAGGGCCACTCTCCCCCCAGTGGGCCCCCCTGCCTGTCTCCCCATGGTTGATAATACTTGCCGCCTGTACGTGTTTAAGCCATTTGAGCCCAGGCCTGACAGCCAGCTTCAGGTTGTGTTAGAAGGAGCTGTCAGCACACCCTCTGGCATCCTCAAGTCAGACAACTGCTAGCCACCGTGAGGGGTTCCATCTGGTGCCAAAATGGGCTTTGAAAGACAGGCAAACAGGACACTGGCTTGGCCAGAAAGAGAGAGAACCAAGGGAGCCAGGGATCCTGTGCCTCAAAGATGAGGAGCACCGGGGCGCCTGTCAGCAGCTTGTCGTTAGCACAAAACCCACACCAGGCACACAACAGATCACCTTTAAAACTATGCTGGGCACACACCAGATCGCCTTTAAAACTATGCCGGGCACACAGCAGATCACTGTTACCCTAAACTGCCCTGCCACTTGGCCTGCTGGCAGAGTCCCCTGCCCACCCCCTCGGCAGCAGCTCACTTGCTGAAATTGAAGTCTTGACCATCTGTCACGGGTAAGACAGCCGTCAACTGGTGCCTAGGGCCTCACACAAGCCCTTATGTGGCAAAGACACCGTGTAGGGCCAGTACTTCGGTGGGGGGGGAGCCACCTACTCTAGAGCCTCAGGAATTCTCTTCAAAGTTTTCCCCTCAGTACAATCCAAGTACCTGACCCTTTTGGATCACACTTCCTTAAAGGAACTCCAGGAGTAAAGAGAAGTTAAAAATACCCTCAGTGAGACTGACTCAGACACGAGACACACTGTGTGTGGGGGGGGGTTATTCAAGTAAACATATAAGGTGACTGTGAACTTGGGGACATGTGTACGTGTGTGTGTGTGTGTGTGTGTGTGTGTGTGTGTGTGTGTGTGTG
>LOJH01000168.1:30001-52399 GCA_001685095.1 Ellobius talpinus | reverse complement strand
AAAAAAAAAAAATAAGGGACACAGTCATAGTTCAAAACTAGTATCCTAGATTGCCCATAGGGATAGTCATGATATCCATTTTCCATGAATTATAGGATGTGTGCATGTGCATGTGTGTGTGTGTGTGTGTGTGTGTGTGTGTGGTTTATACACACATGTGTATGCAGGGCCCATATCCATACATGTACCCAGAGTATGTCCAGTTCTACCACACTCCACCTTCTCTTGAAACGGGGTCTCTCACTGAACCTGGAACTTGCTATTTTTCCACTAGGTTGGTGGCCAGCAAACCCCAGAGAGCCTCCTGTCTGCTCCCTGCGTAGTGCTGGGATTTCAGTTACAGAGACAAGACAGCAACGCCCAAGCTTTCAAATGGATCCAGAAGATCCGAACTCATGTCTTGGTCTTCAAGCATGTACAGCGTCAATTGCTCCTGCTCACTGAGCCATCTCTATAGCCTAAATCACAGGAGAACTTTGAAAGTGACTTTAACAATCCTTTAGACTAACCTCCTCACTTCATGAGTGAGAAAATTGAAGATCAGGATGCGGTTCCCAGTTCCCAGGGGTTAAGAGACCAGAGTTGTCCCATGCTTGCCGGGGGTCAGCCCTGTGATCTTTCCAGGGTGTTCCAGCTCCTCACACACCAATTCAGCAAGAGGTCAGCACTCAAGTATGTGAACTTTTTAGTCTACCACTTCAATTAAGGAAAGTGACAGTCATAAAACCAGAAGTGACATCCTATTAAAAGTTGTGTTTGGGTTCATCAATCAGGCTGATGTAGGACATTAGTACATTATTGAAGTAACTGAAACAGACACAGATGTGGTAGATACATTTGCTGATTTGGTAATATACTGTATAGTATTTCCCCCAAGCAAGAGAGCTTCAGTATCTGCCTTGAATCCTTATAACTTGGTGACCGAAAGTACTGGGTTGCCGAAAGAAAATCAGTTAACCTCCATAACAAGACTCCTATCTGAGAGTATGAAAAATGAAACAAAAGCAAACCCTTGTCTCCAGACACATAATGGAAGCCATGGGATGTAAAACTAGAGGCATTCAGTATACACTGGTTTGCTAAATAGAATCTGGAGCCTGCCTGTGAATACAAATTAGCGCTTTCCACATTAAAGACAGTAGCGGAGTATACTGGACAAGCCAGTTTTGTTGGAGTTGAGACAAACATCGGTCGAATCCAATAATTCCAGACCCTGAGTGGTGTCAACCAAACATGGGAAGAGTAAGATTTTTTCCTCCCATTCAACTGGGTAGCTTTCATCATACATGTAGCTTTTTAGCTAAACATGTGATCTTCACCAAATGGATGTAATCTGTCCGTACCTCAGGTTCCTCATTTGCAAAATGGAGAAGCCATTAGAACGTGTTTTAGAAAATCAGTAAGCACTTGAAGGGTGTTGAAGCCTAGAGTAGAGGAAGCAATAATGCTCGCTGCTCCCGACTATCTGCAGCAGCGGCAAACTACCTGGACTAAGAGGGTTTCAGACAGGAAAAATACTCTTTATAGTGCAGGCTCTGGAAACCAGTGAAGCCCCGCATACCCGGTAAGCAGTACATGCTTCATCGCATGAAGAGCAGAAAGAAAACAACCACGAAAGAGATAATCGGCAAGGAAAGGCAAGAGTGTAGCGGCTTTGCCAAAGCAGAGCAAGGCAGCGGCTAAAATTACTAGGAGGACTTGGGCTAGTCAGAATTGAAGGGCACACTTAATAAAACTGCCTTCCAAGGGACTGCCCGCATGCCCGTAATTGTTATGCAAAGCAAGTGCCCTGGCTCTGGACTGAACAGGTTGAATTTTTACCTCTCCCAGCCCAAAGACTGAAAAATCACGTTTGTCTGCGTGCAGCTGTGTTCATCACGTCCAGGCTGGAAAAGAAAAGTGTCAAGGCACCAACTGAACGGAGACATAAAACCCCAGCTCCTCTCCTCAGACTCTCTGGAAGGTCCCCCTGACTTATGCCCGCAGATGGTGAGGCGGCAGACGGTCCTTCCCAATGGTATTCAGTTCGCAGGGACGCGCTCTTGGCCTGACACAGAAAACAGCTGTGTAGAAACAAATGTGGGGACCCTTCTGGGTGAAGTTCAAGCTGCTCCCACACACGATCTGGAGGGAGGACAGGGAACAGCCTGGTAATTAAAAAGACTTCTTGGGAGTCATCCCCAGCACCATCACCTTTGCAGTCAGGCTTCCAGCCCTGAAATTACCAAGGAAAAATTTTCCAGGAATACTAGGATTCTCCCAAATTGAAATTATTTAACTGTATTGCACCTGCCCCTTCCCAAGACCACCTAAGCTGCCAGAAGCTGGAAATTGCCCTCTTGAAAACTCAATAGCGGTCCATGGACAGGTAAGCCAGAGTCTGGCACCACCACTATAGGAAGCAGCTGCCTTGAAAACAGGGCAAGCCAAAAACAGAAAGAGAAAACTCTGTTTTCAATGCCAAAGCAAAGGGCCTGGCTTCTAATTCACAGACTAGGCTGTAGGGTACAGTTCATCCATGTGAAAACACGATACCCAGAAGTCAGCCAAGATCCTGGGGAGGCCACAAGGGCAGGCAGGCTGGGGAAGCTGACCTGAACAAGAGCTGACCTCTTCTCCTTTTCTGGAAGGAAAAGCAACACCAACTGATGCCCTGTCTGACTTACGGCTCACAGTCCTGCCTGGGACATACAGAGAGCAGAGAAGAAGGGAGCTGCACACACACATGAAACTGTGAGGTCTTTTTTGGCTCCCCATAGTGGAAGAGAAACTGAAATTAAGCCATGACGCTATCTTGGAGCTCCCAGAGGGAGAGCACATGGCTGACCCTATTATTGGCCACTGACTTCAAGAAGTTTACCTTCCCTGGCAGAGGCTTCCTGGATCTTGGGCATTTCTGGAAAGTGTGCACAGCCTAGAGAGATAAACACGCTCGCCTGGAATAGGATTCATTACCTCAGAGCTCAGCGTTTGGCTTTGGTGGGAGGACATAATTAGTGGCAAGAACTTACGGGGGGTGCTAGAATATCATAGCAGTGGATTAAAAAATTTAAAAATAGTTTGAAGGAAAAGGACCCACTGCAAATAGGGTCCTTCGACTAGGCGTCAAATCTGACAGTTAGCAGATAGGGTCAGGACAGTCAAAGGGTGGAGAAAGAAAAAGATCCAAGGACCATGGAGGAAAGAGTGTCTCATTATTCCTCAGAAGAGATACTGAGAAGGGCGTGGAGCACCGTGACTTAACACTGACTTCTGCTGACCCAGTCCAACTGATTCTCCTGTCAATCTTTGCTGACCAGTAATTGAGAGAGGATGATAGAATCCCAAGTCTGAAAGGAGAATAACTCCAGTGAAGCCCTGTGACAGAACTCCCAAGCACCAAGGCTTTCCTGCCAGAGTGTATAAAGGTTCAAGATGACACGAAGGAAGTTTGGAATCAGTGTATATGGTTTGATATGCAGAAGGAATATCTCAGATAACAAACCAAGTGTTTGTCTGACCCTTCTTGGGACTGACTGGGAGATAGACTAGGCAACATTGATTTTAAACTATTTCTGTCAGATGGAGTATAGTCTACAGGTAGTCTGTGGACATAGGACACCTGCGGACTTTGGGTAGCTTTCGGTAGTGTCGGGCCTTGGAGTTCTACGTTACCATTGTAAAATACCATTGTAAAATTTTACCCAGGATGGAAAATATGTAAGTATTGCTTACTTATTGCCTCATACATCCTCAAGAGTCAGGCACACATGAGAGCCTCGATCCTTCACTTTACAAGTTTTGTGGAAAACACAAGCACAATATTGTTGTAGAATATTATTTTAAGATGTGTTGCTTTATGTTTATGCTACATTTGTTTAACTCTATGAAGCTGCGATTCTTTGCCTGTCTCAAACACCTGACGATCTAATACAGATCTGAACAGCCAATAGCAAGGCAGGAGAAAGGGAAAGGCTAGGTAGGGCTGGCAGGCAGAGAAAGAATAAATAGAAGGAAAAATCTGGGAAGAAAAAGATCTAGGAGCAAGAACAAGGAGAGGAGGACTCCAGGAGCCAGCCACCCAGCCAGACACTGAACAAGAAGGAAAGAAAAGATATACAGAATTAGGGAAAGGTAAAAACCCAGAGGCAAAAGATAAATGAAATAATTTAAGAAAAGCTGGCTAGAAACAAGCCAAGCTAAGGCTGGGCTTTTATAAGAAATAATAAGCCTCCGTGTGTGATTTATTTGAAAGCTGGGTGGCGGGCCCCCCAAAGGGTAAAAAGACAGCCAACAACATTTTGGCATTCCAACGTGGGGCTAGAGTAAAAGAAAACCCCACAACACAAGACCATTTGCGAGGCCTTGTTTTCTTTTATTAGTTCTTACTCTTCCAAAGGTCTATAGGGCTCTGTTCTATGCTCATTTTATATATACTATATCAAACATTACAGAGGTTTCTCACTAAAATATATATTCATATATATCAGAGATATATTTGTATATAGTGAAGATGCATATCTTATTATCTTATGGTGGGAAAGTAGTCATTGACCATATCTGGCTATACACATCACCATCACCACATTAGCTCAAATTAGAGCTAACGCCAGCATAAGAAATTCTAGTACTTTGAACTCAAGCAGTGCTAATTACCAATTCTGATATGTTTCAGATTTGCTCATGACCATTTTATGTGTGACCCCCACCTCAAACACGTTTTAACCTTGCTGAAAAGACTGGACTATTTAACTGTAACAAAATGGAGAAACAAGGCCAAAACAAAACCAAGATAGCCTGGGTCTCTTTGGGGAAAGTCAGTGAACATCACAAGGGTTTAGTTTGACTATACATCATTGTGCGTTCACAGTCATTGCCTTTGAAAGTCTCTCATGCAGACAGAAATCCACAGGTGGAAAATGAAAGGCTTTAGTATCCCTATTCTTAATACCTGTGCATTTAAAATTGCGAAGCCCATTCATTTAGAATCTGTTGTTGGCATTTCACTTGTCCCTTTTAAAGAGTCAGAGAGTTTCAATACGACTCTCTCTTGTGGAGGTGACAGATGCCATGGAAGGAGTAAGAAGTTCACGTTCACAGTAACTGAGACACAGAGTTGTCCCTGGATGCTCAGCTCACTATTCCAGAGCTGTTGAAATATAAATATGTCTAACTATTCACTGCCTCATTGAACTGACAGATCTTTCCAGAGAGCACAGGATGGTCTCCATTCCCTTGGGTGCCAGTTGCAATAAGAGCCTCCCAGTTTTATTTTTAAGTTTTGTTCAAAAGAAAAATATTTAAGTTCAGTTTTTCAGGGAAATATTTGACTCTTAGGACAGTGTATTAGAGTGATTGCTGACGACTTTAAATGAGCAATTAATCTGTCATGATTATTGGGTAGGGGCCTGACCAGTGAATCTTAAAGTGTTTCGCAGTGCCCATAGTGGACAGCCCAGGTTTATTTCTCCCTTCTTCTCCTCCCATCATGCTTTGCTTCAGCCACATCAAGTTGCATCCTTGTGCCTCCTTCCCACCATCACTGTTAGCTACATCCCTGGGTGTGAAGTATCTTCTCCATCCCCACACCGTCTCAGCTTCCCATAATCCTACTTCCCTTTCAGCTACCGTGTAAACGGGTTGCCTTACACCCCTGCAGAATTAGTCACCTGGTCCTTTACTGCTACCCCCTTATCACTCTTGGTCTTCCAGTTGTTTGCATCATTGCCTGCCCCTCCGTGACACTCCTTAAGGGGCCTTTCGGTTCTCATGGCACCCATGCCAGCTATGTACAGAAAGCATCAAATGAAGGCCTGACTTGAGTTGAGCCTAAATATTAATGGCAGCTAATTTTCTATCATAACGCAGGGATATTTGTCTCCTCTTTCTCCTTCCGCATTTTCTGAATTTCTCATATATGTACAAACCTTCCATGGATGAGACAACTTCAGTATTGCAAAAAAAGAATCCAAGTACATATCATTCACCCCGGGCCTACAGAAGGTTTCCCCACTGTGTAATGGGCAACTGAGAAAATAAAAATGATGAGTGGTTTTCTCAGAGCCTCTATATGCTAAGATGTGCCATTTAATTCAAACAAGCATAGTTAAGAGCTATCCATCTCACGGTCTGTGACCATTTATTAGTTTCATACATGCATAATTCATGCAAGAGCTCATTGGTGTCCTTAAATGTCCTACTTAATACTGTCTTGACATCAGAGTTCAACGTATTATCTCTAAGTTAAGCCTGTCACTGTTCTTAAAACATTTACCTGGAACCCAAAGGGATTAAAGGCCTTATTACCAATAGTCTAGAATGGATTTCCTCTCGAAGATCTACAGGCCATTCGGCTTACTTTCATGGACTCTGTGGCTTAAAGCTCTCAATGATTTGCTGTTTTTTCACTCAGTCTTCTTCCATGGGTCATTCATTTTGTCATTCATCTGGTCCTGAATTCAGTGTTTGCTAAGCACAGGTTATGTGTCAAACACAATTCATGCAGTCATTGTTGCTGTGGGAACTCACTAAAGAGGTCTTGGGCAGTTTCCCTTAGAATTTCCTCGGTGACTTTAAATATCAGCGAACATGTCAGTTCTATATGCTAAGCAATATGATGGAGTTATTGAACATAAATAGGGAACAACAGAGAAATAAAGAACAGATATCTTTGTAACATTGAATTTTAGATTAAAAAAACATTAAATCCCTGATTGGTAAAAATAGGCATGTCATTCCTTTACCCGTTCCCTCTCATCTTCAGACTGTGTCATAGAGGATGAAAGGGGACACAATTACCAGGGAGGGAGGATATTTGGCAATTTTTTTGTAAGGAATGGTAACAAGCTAATTTTTTCCACAAAGAGAAAAGAAGAGGAGGAAGAGAGGAAATTGGAGGAAAAGGCTATTCCTTGGGAAAAGCTGCCAAATCTTTCTAGGGATGGAAGTTATTTAAAGATGACTGTATATCATCACCACCCTTTCAAAAATCTGTCATTTTCTAACTCAGTTTTCTAGGCAAACACACCCTGGTACCAATCTCAGCATCTCCGTGCGCTGCCTATCATCCCCTGGGCGTATGCATTACTGGGATAATTAATTTAATTTGAGCAATGGCTTCCATTACGAACCATCACTGCATTCCAACATGCCACACAAGATGGGTTCAGATATGAACAAGTGACTCCTTAATTTGGATTTAAAGCTTAGGACCAGTCTTCAAATCAAAATGACCAGGGAGCATTGTGCCCACAGAGGACTGACAATAATCTCATGAGATCCAAATTACCCCAGTTCATATTATGGACAATCCAATAAGTCTGTATGTTCTATTCCATAAGAAGAATAAAAAGAAATTTATCATATTGAAATCAGAATGCAAAATAGATCCTGACACTTTATTAGGCTCTCTTTCTCGGGCTATCATAAGGTTGCTGATGGAAAATAAAATTAAGAAATCTCATAGATGAAGAATGCCACCATTTAGACTTTCTGCAGGTGCTTTGGTGCTCACAGGTTACTAACACCCCCCCATTTCCTCCCCATGCAATATGTCACTCTGGAACTGCTTCAGTTTAAACTCGAGACACTGGGGAGCATGAGCTCTAAAATTCCCTCTATTTTATCACCCAAATTGATCATTACTTGCTAAATATAAAACTGCTAAAAGAAGAAGGGACTTATACATAATCTACTTCCATCATCTTAATCCAGAGCCCCCAGATGGTTGACACAATGGTCTCAAATGCCTCAATGTGGTCTTCAAGGTTCTCAATAAGAGAGAAAGTAGGAGTCTATGATGGATTCCTTGGGATCTGCCTCTTGGGTGCTGGGGTTAAAGGCATAAGCCACTGTCCTGGTCTCTTTTCTATTTGATAGCTGTCCCATGTTCTCCTTTTGGAGTACTTTGCCCTCACTCAAGAGTTCTTGCATTTTAAAAGCATTATTCTTTGGCCGCACTTGGACCAGAGAATAAATGCCATTAGGTCAGGACATCAGGGTCCTTAGTTCTATAACTATCTTAGGGATGGTCATGTGTTCAAGTCTGTCAGAGCCCATCTGATCATCTTCAGGTCTTAGGTAGCTGGAAAATATGACTTTCCTTCTATTGCAGCTGAACCAAAGAAGATATAAAGCTGAGCTGCTGGAAAATCCAGTGCCTTGCAGAAGATCCTTAGCGAATACAGCCTATTATGCAACCCAACAGTGCTCACAGGGCAAAATACTTCTGATAGATGGGAAGGAAGGGAGTAGAGGGGACTCTCACCCACAAATACCCTTCAAGAAAGTTGAGGGCAGACATGTGGACAGAATGGTTACACTGAGAAAATGGCAGGACAAAGGAGAGTCGAGAACATCCTAGTACATGTAGGAAGGACAAAGCTTCCTTTTCAGAGTCCTGGGTGAGTCAGGCTCTACACCAACATGCTGAAGTCATGATCATAAACATATGTATATATTTATCAAAAAACATATATATATACATACATATAAAAGAAGCATAGACAGATGATAGAGAGATGGATATTAATATATGATGGATAGATAGATGATAGATAGATAGATAGATGGATAGATAGATAGATAGATAATCCTTTATACAAAAGATTGAGACTCCAAACACATAATGAGGTCTCAGATAGAGCTCAAATCTAAACAAAGAACTCATTTATATTTTATATATACCTCTATACACAGCCTGAAAGTAACTTTATACAGTACTTTAGTGTACCTATATTTTGACTGCAACACATCACATGAGGTCAGGTGTGGCATTTTCTTCTTGTGATTTCATGTGTTCATGCTCAAAAATTTTTTCATCTTGGAACATTTGGGATTTATGATTTTTCAAATTAGCGATGCTGAACTCTCTACATTTACAAAGACTCCTACACTTGCACACATTTTGTTTCCTCATGCAGAATTGCTGTGCACCCTCAAAATGTGGAGGCTATTTAATTAGATGTTTGGAACTCATATCATATAGACTAACATCAAAGAGTCAATTAGGCTTCACAGAGACCCATGGCCAATTCTGAAATTGCATGAACTGGGGAGTAACAGCATACCAACAGGAACAGCTCAACTCTCTCCAGCTAACTGACTCCGTAAGTAGTGGTGTCAAAACTTTCCCATAGAGGAGAAGCTTAGAATGTCTATTGACAAATTCCAGTATGAAATTGTCAATGTTTTGAACAAGTTTGGGGCCAGAATAACCCTAGGAGAGTGGTCCTACATCAACTTCTCTAAACCATAAGAATTGAATTATAAGGGTATGGTGGGACTTCTCTGTGCCCGTTTTCAAATTGTAAAGATGATAATATTAAAAGAAGGATAAGAGTAAGAGATATGGCTCATTGATCAGGAGTAAGTACCACTCATGCAGAGGACCCAAGTTCCCTGAGAAGATATCTCCCTGGCACCCTTCCTTAGTGACCCCTCTCTTTGTTCCCATCACTGTAATTTTACCAAGAGTGATTTACTAAAATAAGTATTTTATAAGAAATGAATGGTAGCCTGATAGGTTAATGAATTTCTCATTTGTGACTGAATGGCCGGGAAGATGGTGTCGTCAATAAAGTGTTTTCCCTGCAAATGTGAGGACCTGAGTTCCTCTTATCAGCAGCCACATGAAAATAAGCAAACGAAAACCAGGTGTGGTGGCATGTGCCTGTAATCCCAGTGCTGGGGAGGAGGAGACAGGAGGATACCTGGGCTTGCTGACCAGTCAGCCAAGCCAAACAGTGACCTGACATTCATTATGAGACTCTGTCTTACACAAATAAGCTCAAAAGTGATTGAGGAAGACATCCAACATTTCTGACTTCCACACATACATGCATACATGTGCACATCTACCTGTATGCATACATATGAACACATACACAAACATATAACACACACACTAATGATGGAGTAATAAGACCTTGTCCTTCACCACTACCAACTAACCCTTTGTAGAGCAACAGATGAAAAATGAATAGGGCCTCAGAAACATGGGAGGTCATGCCAGTGTAGGACACCCTGCCCCATATCAGATATACACACTCTGTTCTCTAGGGTCCTTTTAGCGATGGTGAGAAGATTCATACAACACAGTAACAATAAGTGACACAGTTATAAGTGAGTCATATTTTCCATTAAAATACAGTCTTTGTCCCTCATGAAGAAGGTAGAAAGGTATACGAAAAGTTGTAATAGGCCCAACTAAGTCTCTCCATGAGTTTTCTCCCCTCTATCTGAAATACCCCCGCTGTTGGCTCCCCTTCCTCAAATTGAGTCAACTGGTGTGACAGAGCACTGGTCTACCGAAAGCCTACAGTTTATGTCCCCCCTCCCCCGCAGGCAGTTTCCTCCTACAACCATTTCCCGGAGCCTTTAGAGTGTTTCAAATATTATTTTTAATAAAGAAAACTCTTCCCATACGAAGACAACCATGTTGCCAAGCTCTTCTCCAAGCAAACAGCCTGGGAAAATGTGAGTTTTCATATATTTCCTTGAACTATGGGATCAAGTTTGCATGCACTCTGGAGTGATGATGGTCCTTTGCCAAGATGACTCACAGTACTGATTGCCTTCCCATGATAGTCACTTTTCTTCCTTTCCTAAGATTGCTCCAAAGTAGACAGGTGGGATACTTTACCCAAGTGTCAGCCTTTCAGAAACGAGACCTGGGTAAAGTCATGGCTCATGTCAGCGGAAGGTTACTTACTACCTGCGATACAGTATGCTAAGTGTATGCTTTATTTTAATCTCCACAACTGCTTCCCGCTCACCCATCCACTCCCCCACTGTCCACCCCTGCCCCAGTGCTCCAGATAAAAAGCAGCTGAATCATTGAGAGATTAAGCACCTTGTCTTCCCACAGAGAGTTCATGGCAGAGGTAGACTTAATCTGAATGCAGAGTCTCAGAGGCTTGTCTGTGGGCCCGGGAACTGAAGCACGGCTCTCTGTGAACCAAGGTGCTCAGTGCCACGGGAAGGTTGGCAGTCAGCATGCACCTTGTTTATGGTGTTTCTCTTATTCCTTAGACATTATGCAGTGAACTTCCTACATCTCTATCTAGTTAAAGAAACAGAACCAAATAAAACCTTTCCCTGCCCCCAAAGAGGTCATCCCTCCCCTCTGAGAGGTCAACTAAAATTGACCCCACTGACTTCTCATTCTTCCCTCTGCCTCCAAGCACACAGCACACAGTCACACAAGCCTTTGCCCCATGTGCCAGCAGCCTCTCTGTGCTTTTGTATTTGCTGCCCAAATGCTCTTGCTGACTCTCGGGAATCTGCCGTCAGACCTCAAAGGTCTCAGCATCCCCCTGCCTCTCCAAAACAGAGATCCCCCATCTCTGTCCTCTGTTTCTGTCACCACCAGAATGCTGCCAACATCCCAGCAAGTTCTACATCTCTGCTGCCCCTAAAGTGATGTCCTAAGCCATAAATCTGGATCAGACTGAAGTCTGGAAGGCCAGTATTTCACCAACATGCCAAACACAATCTTTTCGGTGCTGTTCATCATTGGCCTGGAAGCTTGCTTGGGACTATTTATACTCTTCGACTTAGTCCCAACTCTTCCCTCTGGAACTAAACAGAAGAGCTAACATAAGCGCTTCCGGACCCCAAATAAGACAGCCCATTCACCAACAGTCTCAAGACTGGCAGACATCAGCTTTTTATACTAGATAGGGGTGTGAGGACTCTTAACAATGATTGCTTACTTTTTGCTAGAGCGCTTTAGAAGTTTATATTTTATTTTATTTTATTCCATCTCACTTTGTAGAAGGGTCACTATCTCTGCTGGGATTGTGACAAGCTTCTCTAGAATAAGAGCACTTTATTATCACATTAGTACCAGGGAAAGTCACATAATTAACAGAATTTATCCTCATTTACTCTGTAAAAGCACTAATATTCTAGCTCTCTGCCTCTCTCTAATTACTTTCTTTAGCACAACTTTTTTCCGCCCACAAGCTGACCCTTCATAGGCTCCTCTGGAGAAATGTGTTAAGGCTCCGTTTTCTCGCCCCCTCCCCTCCCCATTTGAGTCGCCAGACTTTATCCATTCGAACAAGCACAAGAAGTGCACTGAGGTCTGTCATAGTTCACACAATGCCTTTGAATTAGCAGGTGTGACAGCATCGTGCTTTTGCTCGGGATCCTCTGTTCCAAGTAAGTGATGACAGCCACCAGAATTACTGTTAATTGTAATGTGACGCTGGCACTTCAACGGCTGTGTGTGGTGGCGAGCTAGCGCTGGTTTGGGTGTCTAAGAAACTCAGAAGCCTAGACGCCACAGTGCTTCAAAGAGGACCGCAGGCTCGCCTGCCACATGCCATGATCTCAGGTGCTGCATCTGTTCACACATACATGCGCATGCACACACACACTCACACACACATCAAAATGAACCCACCCTTAGATTAGGTTACAAACACTGACGCTTTTCCCCCACTTAAAACTGATTCTCTCTCTCTCCTCCCTCTCTCTCTCTCTCTCATTTCCTTCCTCCTCCTTCTTTCACTCTTTCAAATTTGTGGAATTGGTAAATGTACAAGCTCATATGTGTGTCCTTGTGTGTGTGGTAGGGCAGAGGTTTATTTTCAGTGTCTTCCTTAATCATTTTCCACCTGATTTCTCCAGAGAGTCTCTCACTAAGTCTGGAACTTGCCTTTTCAACTAGACTAGCTGACCAGCAAGCCCCAGGTGTCTGTCTGCCCATCCCTGCCTCCCCAGTGCAGGGATTACAGGCACACTCCATCAAGTTATAGGGATGACAAAATTCAGGCCCTCATGCTCCCATGACAAGAACTTTTATCAACGGAGCTATTTTCCTGAACCTTTAAAAAAAGGTCTTTAAGGCAGCTAAGTATAAAGGACAGAAAAGCTATGGTTTAAATGACAAATATTTTGTGGAGACTGAATGTCTGATGCCCACTTTCCAAAACGCAAATCCAAACAATGTGTGCCTTACTCGACATACTACACAGTCAGGAAGATGGTGGGTCATAAGAAAGCATAGTCTTCGATTTAGACACATATTTTTGTCTAGAGATATCAGGTTCACTGGTCACGAGAGGAAAACACCTCACAGTGATGCTAGGCGTGGAACCAAGTTCCTGGCAGCCAGGCAGTGGCTAACATGGGAGGCTGTCCTATTTCTTTCTATTAGGAGTCTCTGAAATGAAGAGCTCATGATGCCTCTTGCCTAAGTCACATAGAGAACATAAAAGACATTGCAGTCACCATTTCTCCTGCTTTTCTGTTACTAGGAGACTCTCCTCCACTCTCGCTACAAAAGACACACACGGGTCCATATGATGTGGAGAACAAGCCTGGAAATTGTTCTTCTCAACCTCCAGGTTTTAGCTCAACTGTTCTTCCTATAACTCATTGCTCTGTCTCTTGAAGTCCCTATACACCTCTGAGTCTGGCGAAGATTCATTTAGACCACCCGGATTTCTCAATTCAGAGTTAATGTTTCATTCCTCCACACACCGAAGTGTTCGAGGAATATAAGTATCTTTCTCGTGGTATTTACCTGGATCATTTCACATTTAGGGTATCTCTGTCCAATCTAGAAGGTCCACTCATCTGTGAACACTTACAAGAGATTTGTGGGGATCAAGATTCTGTCCAATCTCGAGCACAACACTGAGCGTCTCCAGGCTAAACTAATTCATTTTTCCTTCCAAAGCTGCCCTTCATAGAGCCTTTGATCAAACCTTCATGGTTTGTCATTCCCCACCTCCAAGCTTCTACACACAGTTCCCTCTGCTCAGAATGGCATCTGTCTGATAGAAGGCAATCTAGTTCAAAGCCACCATGACCACCGTGACCAAATGACCCAAACAGCACCATCTAAATTCCCACAGAATTTTCTCTTCATCCCTTGTTGCCTTGGAGCCGCTCATCTACCCTCAAGATTGGGCCTTAGACAATCACATGTCCTCCACAATGCTTGCTTGCAGCTTCTTTGTTCATCACTGAGTAGAGAATAGACAGTGGTCAAAGGTTTTCTTTTATGATCTATACAGAGAATTAGGGCACATATTTGTTAATGAATTGCCAATAAATTTCATCTTCTGATAAGACTGATAATGAGATCATCGTGATTGTTACTGATCTTATTAGAGTTACTGCTAATTGGGTACTTACTATATGCAATGTAATTTAGTAAAGGTTTTACTAATATTATTTACTAATATTTACCTCATTAAATCATCATAGGAAATCTTAAAATACCATGTACTGAGGTTCATTTTCCTTTTTCTTTCCTTTTATTTCAGTATTGGGGATTAAACCTAGGGCCTTGCATATGCTAGGCATAGGCCATCAAGTACTCTACCAATGAACAACATTCCAGCCCTCTGTTCACTTTTTATTTTGAGACAGAGTCTCACTAAATTGGCCAGGCTAGCCTTAACTCACTCGGTAGCCCATGCAGGCTATGAACTTGCAATATCCTGTTTTTGCCTCCAAAGTCGCTGGAATTAAGGGCAATACCTCTAGGCCTAGCTCATGATGCATGTTCCTGATGTCATTAAGATGCCATGTAAGAAATCTTGAACTGAAGTACAAGTCTAAGAACAAATCTAAGTGCTTGTTGAGCCCATCTTACTATCTCACTGATGCAGAGGGTAATTGGGATGCCTGTGAAGGACCTTGGGAAGGTTGAATTTTCCCTGTTTACCTACTCAGCTTGGCACAGAAATGAGGTTCTAGAGTATAAAAGTGGCCCTCACCCCAACTTTGAAAACAATGGCGTGGAAAGGAGTCACTTCTCATGCTTTTTAAGGGTGACAGACTTGGTCGCCATCTTGGCATGGTACTTACCTTGCAACTGGGTCCTTTTTGATTGAGAATGATAAAACTTTCCCGGCCTCCTCTCTCTCCCCCAGCTTGCTGCCTTTCCTGAGTCTACCTGATCAGATTAAACTTGCAAACTTGCTTGAGACTGTGCCAGATAAAGAAGTGTAAGTCCTTGCTGACTCTTCTGCCCATCAGTCCCTGTTCATGATGCCCCTACCTTAGGGTACAAATCTCTACCTCTAAACTCCTGGCCTCATTGCCCTCATTCACCTCTTCTGTATCCTGCACAGATGCAAACTGGGGCCTCTCACCTCCAGCTGTTCCTCCATGTCAGTTACCACAGCAGGAGATATGAATTCCAGAGCCCAGTGGATTAACCTCCAGGATGACACTCAGTTTTAGCGTTAGCCTCCCTAAATCCTCAACAAAAACTTTAACAGCCAACTCTGCTTTAAGATCACAACTGTAAATCTCCTCTCATCTCAGACACTCACTAAAGGGACGTGAAGGTTCAATGTCCCCTTTTCTGGTCACGTGTGCCCCGACTCCCTTGAGAAATGGAAGCAATGGGGAAGAACTATAGTCATCATGAGCCTCACTCAAAGACATGCTTAGAAAAAGGAAAGAAAAGAAAAAGAAAAATGCCAACTGGAAAGGGAAGAGAGATACCATTAACTATTAATGTCTTTTACCGGATGCAAAGCATCCGAAGAATAGAAACTTTGGGTGGGAATTTCGGAATATATTTAAAGCAAAATCACTCACTTACAGACCTGAAGCCAAAACTTTGATATAAAAAAACAAGAAACCATCTGTCTCTGATCTTCTGCTCAATTCCTAGAGCCCTCTGGATCAGTGACTGGGCCTCTCCGTGAGAGCACATCTTCTTCTCACTTAAGCGAGGATCTGCTGGAGTATTTTCTAAAGTAAATAAATGGCCACAAAGAACAACAACAACAAAAGACCAGTAAAGAGCCCAGTCTCTCAAGAACATTCCTGACAAAATAAATCCCATGTTTATGTGCACTCTCTTCAATTGGCCCTGGCCAGAAATCTTTCCTGCAACTTAAAACCAGCAGCTCAGGGGTTGAGAGAAATGTCTGGAATTAGCTTAGTCAAATGCTGCCCTAAATAAATGCTCCTCTGATGTCTAACAAGATCTAGAGCCAGGGCAATCTAGCTTGGCTTTGGCAGTTGCTGCCACTTGTGCCACATGCACATGAGTTTTTTTAAATGATATATTTTAAAATAGTGTTTAGATTTTTTGCCCTAGTTGAGGGCTAGTGCGATTGATTGGTCAGCTACTAAAAACACCTGCCACACAAGACTGACTACTAAGTTTGACCCCTAGGACCTACAAAAAGGTAGAGAGAGAGAAGAAACTCTGTAAAGATGTCTTTTGACCTCCATAGACACACTACTGTGGTACAGGTGCACACAGGTGGATATGTATAATACCAGTGAAAATCAAAATCAAAAGTAATAGTACATGAAAACTGTCTATATATGACATTTCTTCTGTGTTAAATGCACATATGAATTTCATGACCACATATATGTTTCACATCCTATCCATGTTATCTTCAAATTGTCATTTTGTTTTACTCTGTGACATTCCTTCATAATTAATAATAAACACCTAATCTTTCATCCTTGATTACTTCATAGTTTTTATTAATATAAATTGTATTTTGGTGAACATCTCTGTATGTAAAATTTTATTTGTAAATCTAGGAATTCCTTTAAAATAGTTGTCTAGAGCAAAATTCTCTGGGTCGGAGTGGCAAATTGTTTCATCTGGAAATAGTGGCACAGGCTATAGTAATCACGTTTTGTCACGCTACGTTGACGAAACACCGAAAGGCAGCCCTTGCTGTAACCTATAGGGCAGGGTTTTTTTTGACAGCTTAAGTTTGGGGTACATCTAAGTTTATAATCACAGGGAAGCAAACAGCACGTATAACACACTTATTCCTATGCACAGCCTCTTTCACCCACAGCCATGGCTGACAGAAGGACTTAACCGTAGCCGAGCACTGGACCACACTACACCAAGATACCATGTCTAAGAAAACGATGACAGCAAGATGGTTTTGAGAGATCTCTAATCCAGAGGGGTTTATCTCATGCCTGAGAAACTCTATCTGATATAAATCCGATTCTCCACTAGAAGTTTATGGTTGAGGGAAAATTCGACGCAGAAGGCCTACGATGCGGTGATAATCATTCTCTTAAAACTCTACCTGGAAATGGTGTGATGTGAGTGCCCTTTTGGGAATGTCAGAATCTCGTAAGACTAACATTCTTGAACAATTCAATCCTAGGAAGCCTACCTTGATTCCTGTGGTATTTGGTTTTCCTGAATCAACATCCAATAGCATCACTATTTTTAAATTTTAGATATGATTTCTTTTTGCTATCCTATGGCAGAAAGACATTAAGAGCATTGGCTTCAAAAGCTGGTAGTTGGGAGATCAGCCATTTCTACCCACACTGTATGGAACCTCCTTCTTGAAGACCAACTCTTGCCCTTCTCCCTCTTAACTTCATATAAACTCAAGCTCTAAGTCAGGGTCCAGAGAGTAACACCTTCCTTTCTTCCCCAAGAGGGTGCATGAGTCAAAGCAGCCTTTCTTAAGCATACCTTACTCCTCCTACCACCTCAGGATGCTCCTCCATTCTATTCAAGCTCTTAGAGATACACTGTAGATGGGCAACAGCCTTTCCAAATCATGCCAGGACTGTAAAAGTCTCTGGAATGTCTAAGGCAGAGGACCAGGTTGGTTAAAACATAAAGCTGGCCAAACTCACTGAAATTCTGAATTCTATGGCCTATTTCACTCAACCTCTTTGAGCTTCAGCCTCTTCATTGGGAGTTGGTAGTTTTATCAACTACCTGGAAGACTACTGTGAAGGTAAATAAGAGGACTGTGCTAAGTTCAAATGGTCTGGCTGCCATAAATTCTCAAAAGGTTTAGTTATTCCTAACACTATAAATTTACCCTGAAATTCATGGTGCTGCAAATGAATGTACCTCAGTTTCCCCACCCCCCACATAAGTCTTAAATCTGCATTCAAATACAATGTAAAGATGGAATCCCCCAAAATATTTATTGGTCCTCTTTCTCCCTAGGCCTTTTGCGTATGATAGCTTAAACTGATCACAGCAATAGAGAAAGATCAGTATCAAATTTAATCATGAACTTGGGCTACATCTAGTCTTAAGTTACTGCAAGAAGTACACACATGTTCCTGTCCCTCAGATGATACTACACACACTGAAACAGTGGTGATGGTCTCCTTTCTAGGAGCAAGAGAGGGTTCATGTTCATCTCATTGATCCTATTTAGAACTAAAATCTCCAATAAATACTGGGCAAGGGGGAATAGAGAAGCCGGCTAAAAGTCTTCTCTAGGCCTCTAGTATCTCATTTAATGATTAACCTAACATAGTGATAGATCCAATAAACCCGGAAGGCACATACAGAGGCTTAGACATGGAATCTCCAAAGATTGGGGACCTTGTACAAAGCTTTAAATCTAACTTGGACCAAGGTTGGGTCTCTTAACTCCTCAGAAAGTCATCCTGAAGGAACCAGTCTCAAACATGGCTCTCTTTGGTCATGTCCTCCTATTCCCCTTCAAAACCTTCTTTGCAGTAATGTCCAGGAGGCAAGTGGATGGAGCCCCAACTCCTCTGATCTCAGAACTCCCAAGGGAGATGGATGTCAATGCCGGCATGGCCAAAGCTTCCTAAATCTCTTACCTCAGAAATATCATCCTGGTTTGTTTTTTTTTGTCACAAATCCTTCTAGCCTAATATTTGACAACTCCAATCAGGTACTGTCCAAATATTTATTTAAACATTTTAAATGATGAATATATCCAATTATTACTATTAATGCAGCTAATACTGACTAATGAGGGGGAAACACGGTAGCCAATGTCCCTCAATTCATTACCCCTGCCTTGTCAACAATTCAAAGCCCGAAACCTAATCATCCATGCCGAGCCCTGTTATATTTCACACGTCACTTTTAATAAGTCACTCAGTGCCTATAAATTAATGTAACATGTCGGCGTTTATGAGTGCGGCTTTGTCGCTGTTAACAAATGATGTTCTGGCCCAGTCTACAACAGCTAGGCAGTGACAAATTATGGGAGATGATTTCTTTCCAAAGTATAAACTATACACTGGGGACTATAGTAATCTGTGTGTGTGTGTGTGTGTGTGTGTGTGTGTGTATATATAACTACGTATTACATACATCTGAGCATCCACAGGCACACTAGCAAGTAACAGAGTATGCCAATACATATGCATGAATAAATAGGAAATAAATATGCTGCTTATGGAGAAAAACTGTTTAAAAGACCCTGTACTATCTTCTCCAAAATATTACATACAGGGCTGGCAAGATGGCTGAGCAGATAACGGCTCTTGTGTCAAGTCTGACAACCTGAGTATGATCCTCAAGACCCACCTGGTGGAGGAAGAGAAAAGCCTCCTGCAAGTTGTCACCTGACCGCCACATGTGCAGTGCCATGTGTGTGCCCCCCCACACACAATAAACCTAGAAAATTAAATTGAAACATTAAAATGGGAGTCGTGAAAATCCCCCAAATGGGGTCACTGCCAAACTCAGATTTGCTCTAAGTTCTGGTCTGTTGCTCCTGGCCAAGTTTCAGGCCAGTCCAACAGCCCAACGAATAATGAAGGCCCAGTGGTATGGACAGAAATCCAAGGGCGCAAGTGACTGCCTGAAACTCCAGTGCTTAGAGAAAGAGCCTGTATTTTTAATGGCAAAATTGATGGTTGTTGGGCAAGGGAATGGAACAGGGTCCATATTGATTCTACACCAACCTGAGTACTTTCAATATTTTCTAAACCATGTCTTCTGAGTTCACAAAACCATCAACGTGTAACTGGAGACCACTCAGCCTCCATCACCTCCTAGGACTCGGTGTTCAAGGAGGCCGATGGCTCTGTCTTTTAACTGTGCCCTGTTTATCTTTCTTTGTCTACATGAAAGGCAGGTCTGCTCAATGCTGCATCTTTGTACAACTGTGCTGAGCACCACACCTGATGGCAAAGCCTCAGGGTCAGGAAGGCCAGTGATTTCTTTGGGGATCTGCCACATGGAGGGTGACAGCTTTGGAGGCTGAGCTCAAACAGGAACTCTCCTTTTATTATTATTTTTTTGTATACCAAAATGTCCATGTGATTAAATGTTTTACCATTTTAATTTTCTTTCCCCCAGTCATCCTGCCTTGATTTTAAAGCTACTTATTTCAATATATAAAGAAAATAGGGATAATTGTAAGAAGCATAGTCTTGGAAGGTTTGGAGTAGGTCCTCCAGACTTCCTATTATATATACCATTGTCTTTGCCAGGCTCTAAAGCATGAGGCTCTGAGATCCTAATTCACCTATATCTCTCTACTTGCCTGTGAACTGTGTAAGGCACCAGCACAGCTGCCTGAGTATGCAATCCCTTAGGTAAACATTACATTTTACTAGGGCCGGAGAGATGGCTCAGTGGGTAAAATATTTGTTGCACTGAGTTTGGATCCCCAACAACTACATTTAAAATCAAAACATCACCTATCACCACAGAGTTGGGGTGTGGAGGAAAGGAGATCCTGGAAGGCTGGTCAGACAGAGAGTCTAGCCAAGGTAGAGAGCTTCGGGTTCAGTGAGAGTCCCTGTCTCAAAAAATAGAGTGGGAAAGTGTTTAAGGTGTCTAAGAAAGACATCCTGATGTCAAATTCTGGCCTCCACATACGAAAAGAAGCAAATGCACCCACAGATATAAAACACACACATATGTATGGTGTATATATATTCAGTATTCAATATAGCAGCCAGGATTCAAATTAGAGTTGTCCAATAAACAAACAACATAATGATTCATATAAGCCTTAATTGTATCTCCCAAATTAAGCTAAAATTGATAATTTCCTTGAGATATAAGGATGGAGAAATATATATGTGTTTTATAAACCCAAGGTTAGTATTTATTTCTGTGCATATACAGCTGAGAGTTTGGTATGTACAAGAAATGTATATAAAAGAAACAGAGACAAGTTCTTTCTTCGTATTAAAAAATCAGTGAGATGGCCCAGTGAGTAAACGCGATTGCTCTCAAGCCTAAGTAACTGCGTTTGATGTCAGGGTCCCATATAGTACAAGGAAAGAAATGATTCCTGCAAGTTGTACACTGACTTCTACATATGTGCCATGACACACGCTTATGCATGCATTCACACGCATGCACTCATGCACACAAATAAACACACAAAATATCAACATACTAATTTTTTAAATTATCAAATCATTAAAGGAAACCAAGATAGGAAGGCAATGGACATGCCTTTATTGCAAAATTATGAGGAAAGCCTTTGCCTTGCACTTGTTCTGCCAGGATACCTATTGCTCAATTTGTTTTTCTGGGGTCTGCGAAAGTCCAGTTCTAACCCTAAAACTACTAACAGATCAGAGAGAAGTGCTTAATGATGAAAGAGTAGTGATCTTTCTTCTTATTTTAAAACTGGGCAACGTGTCGGCTGCTCAATCAAGTGGTTTCTAAGCGAAGTCCAGAGATTCATGCCACCAGGCCATGTGTGCGGCCCCATTGGAAGGGCTAAGGGGTCTCATTGGTTATGTGATGACTAAGTGCCCCAGGCTTCGAGTTTGCACAGCAATAGTGAAAACACCATACAGTGGTCAGAGGTTATGAGATGATGGTGGGCTGGGCGGGGGAGAAAGGGGACACATGGACCATATAGCCGTACAGGAAGAACAAAAGCAGACAAATCGGTTATAATATGGCTGATGTTGAAAGCTACAGCCTGTAACCTACTCCTCTTGAAAAGATGCAAAATGCCTCCTTGAAACCCAGTTAGGACTGAAGGAGGCCTGATGGTGGTCCCGAGGTGAAGGAAGAAAAGAAGGGTAGCTGTACACTTTCCCTCCGGAACCATAGACTGTGGGATTCAACTGGACTTCCTCCCAGCGCTGGAGTCTGCAGAAGGACAGTGGAATGGAAGGCACTGGCTTGGGCTCTGTGTGCACTGTGCCAAAGTGAAGCAAAAAGGAAAGAAAAAAAAACACGGTAGAAAGTGGGTTCTGTGTGAAACAAAAATGCAGAACTCTGTCTGCTCTGGTAACTTTATACTATAAAGACATCAAGCCAGGAGGAGATGGCTGTAAAGTTTTTCCCGGTAGAGAGGGCTTCACAAGGCACAGGGCTTCCCTACTGGGAATAGGAACGATTTGCATAACAATGCAGTGTTGCTTACCTTGGACTCCAAGGTGCCAGATACCCAGAGAGAGAACACACTTGCAGCCTGGCCAAGGCAGAGAAGGTGAGAAAGCTTTGCTGTGTACGTTTTGGGAGCAGGAAAGGAAAGGTCTCATCCCCCACCCCCCTCATCATTTTACTTCACAAAACCAAGGAGGTGCTGCTATTTTCTCTTCTTTAAAGTACTTGAGTTCCACCACCCCTAACTTTGGCACAGGTCTCACACTTACATATACATGTGCACTGGCATCCTGGGCAAATGCAAACACACACACACACACACACACACACACACACACACACACACACAC
>LOJH01000167.1:57589-68079 GCA_001685095.1 Ellobius talpinus | reverse complement strand
AAGTGCTGGGATTAAAGGTGTGCGCCACCACTGCCTGGCTTCTCTTCTTTCTTTAACTGAATGCTTTTATTTTGTAGAGACAGGGTCTTACTGTGTAGCCATGGCTGGCCTTGAATTTGCTGTGTAGACCAGGCTGGCCTTGAACTCACAGAAATCCACCTGCTTCTGTTGCTCATATGCTGGGATTAAAGGCTTGCACCATGGGCTGGAGAGATAGCTCAGCAGTTGAGTGCTTAGTACTCTTGCAGAGGACCTGGATTTGAGTCCCAGCACCCATAGAGTGGCTCACATCTGTCTGTAACTCCAGTTCCAGGAAATCCATCCCTTTAGCTCCATTTCTTTCTCTCTCTTCCCCCTTCTTAGATTCCTGTATTTATTTTGTCTGTGTGGGCATGCACACACTGTGGCATAAATGTGGAGGTCAGAGGACAACTTACAGGAGTCACTTCTCTCTTTTTTTCTTTTGGTTTATTTGAGACAGGGTTTCTTTGTGTAACAGGCTTGGCTGCCCTGGAACTCACTCTGTAGACCAGGCTGGCCTTGAACTCAGAAACCTACTAAAGGCATGTGCCGCCGCCACCACCTGGCCAGTTCTTTCTACCATTTGGCCTGGCTGTGTTCACTGGCTTTACATCATGTAATACTATGATTCTAAACAGTAGTGAGCTACCCGGGAACCCAGGTTTTCGCCCAGTTCAGTGTCTAACACAGAGGCTCTATAAAAACCTTCCCTTCCTCATCACAAGAAGGGCAGGTGCAGATTATTAAGGTACAGATTATTAAGGTACATGGGTGCCCTCTCCATCCCTGTTGCCAGGGAGCTCAGTGAAGGCACTGAGACTGTTGTCCCTCTGGAGCAACCAGACAGCATCTTTGGAGAAGTCTTTTTTTTCCTGTGAAGCAGAAAAGTGATTGCAAGAGAAACTGAAAATAAGAGCTGTCTGACATACAAGGAAACAATAGTGAGACTGGCTAGCTGTCGCCTGATGTGACAGGCCATCTACTGTGCTGCTAAAGGCCTGTTCACACTCCCATACTCCAGTGGAGAGAGCCAAACAATCGATTTAGCTTCCAAGGTGGCAGCATGCCAGCAGCTCTCAACAGTGCCCCAGGCATATAGCTGCTTGGCTGAGCCACCCACTTCTAGGAATCCTTCTACAGAAGCACACACACTCACACAAAATGCAAGGACACTGCTGTGCTTGGGCTTCAATGGGGGGCAGTCTGAATAAGTTTAGACAGTCTAGACAAACAAGGAAGCTATTTCGGTGTGGAGTGGAAAAGCATTCAAGAAGCACCCAAGTAGAAAAACAGGCTGGAGAAAGAGCAATTCCCCACCATTGTGTATAAAATGTCAACCAAAGGCTGTTAAGGCATTGTTACCATCTACTCTCCTGAGAACCGAACTGGTGGCCTGGTTGTTTCATAGTGTGTACTCTTGCATCTTCTTTGATGTCTGAGCCATTCAAAATCCACGAATTTTAAAAGAGATGGGGGAACTGGAAAGTTGTATCTATTTCTGTTGGAGAATGAATGGAATCAGCAATGATGGCTGTACCAAGTGAGGATACTAAATGTCACTGAACTGTAACTTAAAAATAAAGGCCAAACGGCAAGATTTTTGTTTTGCATATTTTGCTGTAATAAAAGTGACGTAAAAGTCAGGTGGTGGTGGCACACGTGCTTAATCCCAGCAGAATTAAGAGAATCTTTTGAGTTTGGGGCCAGCCTGGTCTACATAGTAAGTTACAGGACAGCCAGGGCTGTTACACAGAGAAACCCTCTTTGGAAAAACCAAAACCAAAACAAACAACAAAACCCCATAGAGATGTGTTAATCCATTTCAACTATGAAAAGTGACAAAATTCTTGCTTATGTAGAACCTGGGAAAGAGGACAGCATTTGAAAATGCCTAATTCGGATGTAGCGCATCCACCTGCAGCCCGAGACCTCCGGTAAGCTGGACGGTCCAGACAGGCTAGGGGACCCCAGACTCAAGATAGTGCATACAAGAGAAGCCAGATTGTGGATGTAGAATACTCCAGGATGTGGGGCCCTGGCACGATGCTGGGCTGCGGATCAGGGGATCCCTCCCAATGCGCGGTCTAGTGGGTTGTGTGTGCAACGGAGAGGCAGGATGCATGTTGTTCTTGAGCTCTAGAACAGCGGATGTCCCCACCGCCTGTCTCCACAGTCTGGCTACACTGAGATGCGGGTGCCAGTAAGACGACTCCCGCGCTTGCGCAGATTCCACCCATGCACAAGGCGCACGCGCAGGTTCCACTCCCTGAGCAGACTCCGCCCCTCGCTGGAGGCCACGCGTTTAGAGGCGGCGGGGCGGGCTCAGTGTCGGCTGCACATCGTTCGATTCTGTCCATAGGCTAAAAAGTGGATCGTGGGCTCGGCCCACAGCCTATTGGACGGCACGGGAGCAGCACGGTCCGTGGGCCAATCATATGGCAGCGCGTGAGACTGTGGACGCCGGTCGGAGACCGGTGCTGGGCTCTGCAGGTTTGACTCCAGACTCTCTCGGCCATGGCTTCGGAAAAGCCTCAGGACCTGGTCGTCACCTGCACCGCGCCGGTCAACATCGCGGTTATCAAGTACTGTGAGTGTTGGAGTCAGGGGTCACCTCGGCTGGGATCGGGGCGTAGGGCTTGAGGCTGGAGTTATCGCGACTGGAATCAGAACCCCCTGGGCTGGAGAGCGGAATCATCCTGGCTGGGATGGGAACTGAACAAAGCACAGGGTTGGAGAAGGTCACCACCGCCGGGATCGATGGGCACAGTGCTAGAGACGGGGGTTACTGCAGCCAGGATGGGGGGTCCTGGGAGCTGGAGGCCGGGGCCCCAGCTGCCAGGATCAATGGGCAAAGGGGTGTAGATGCGGATCACTGCTGCCGGGATTCAGGGCCCCAGGGCCGGAGAGAAAAGGCCCTTGGTCCAGATCTGTAGTAACTGGTCTAGAGACGGCTGGAAAGGGGACTCAGGGCTGAAAGGGGCGTCACCACGACCGGAATCAACGGGCACTGGGCTGGAGACGGGGATCATCGAAGCCAGGATAGGCGATCCCGGGGCTAGATATGGGGAATATCATCACGACAGGGAAAGGGGACTCGGGGCTGGAGACGAAGGTCATTGCGGCTGAGATTGGTTGTGCTCCGGGCTGGAGAAGGGCACACCACTGCGAATCTGGGATGGTGAAATTAAGGCTTTTCGCTGGTAGGGAGAGGCGGGGCTCTCCTCGGGCCAGCCTCGTAAGCTATATAATACACCTCAGGCCTGGCCTCTACTGTCACTCCTGAAGCTTTGCTGTTGACACAGGTGCCGCCGCACCTCCTGTTGTGAGGAGCAGCCTTTTGCTCTTCCCCCTTCTCTGGTAACCCTCTAAACTAGGGAGGTAGCACACGGAACAGCGCCCCTCACTCTAGCCTTCTTCCTTCCTCCATGGTCATTTAGGACTGCTCCTGTAAGTGGATCCACAGAGCCTGTAGATTCTTGGGTTTGGCCCAGTTCAGTCAGCATACTTCTCTGGAAGCTTATCCAGGTGGATGCAGCGAGGGTTCATTGCCACCCCCCACCCCCCGCCATTGCTAGGCCCTATTCCACAGCATAAGCAACCCCAGGGGCTGTTACTGGTGAAGTTGCTACTCGTGTTTATGGGCGGATCTTTGTGTAAACGTTCATCCTTCGGAGGAAGGAGGCCCTGGAGCGCCTCTGGGCGAATGAGTGGCAACTGTTCTTTATTCTGTTAAGGAACTGTGGGTTCCCTGGGGTGGGAGCCCCTATTTTTCACCTTAGTCTTTCTCACAGACACACCCACAGTTCCATGTGGTTTTAGCCTCCAGTTCCCCGATGGCCAGTGGTGTGGGTGATCCTTTCCTTGAGCCCATTGTACCCTACCCTCCTTGTCTTTTGTTTTGTTTTCTTGTTGTTGTTTTGTTTTTTCGAGAAAGGGGTTTCTCTGTGTAGCCCCGACTGTCCGGGAACTCAACTAGGTAAACCAGGCTGGCCTCGAACTCACAGAGATCCTCCTGCCTCTGCCTCCTGAGTGCTGGGATTGAAGGTGTGTGTTGGTCTTGTGTTCTGCAGTGTGGCTAAACACATTCTTTCCTTCTGAGAACTTTGGTAGGTTTTTTGAGATTTTCTGTGTAGACAAACAAGCCTTTTGCCACGAGGAGTGGCTTTCTTTATAGTTTCTTTGTGCTTTGTTTCCTTGCCTGATTAGTTGGGTGAACAACACTGTATCAGGTAAGAGGATGGGGCTGTTGGCAGTGGACTTTCTTGCCTTGGTCCGTGAAAGTGTCTTTACAGTTTCTAGACTAGCCTGGCCCGCATAACTAGACTCTGTCTTAAAAACAAAAAAAGGTCCTTCATCTTTCCCAATTTTTTTGATAATTCTTCCCTAAAACACAAATGGTTGTGATTTTCTTTTCTGTTGGTAAGATCACATGATGTTAGCCAGGCAGTGGTTGTGCATATCTTTAATCCCAGCACTCAGGAGGCAGAGGCAGGAGGATCTCTGTGAGTTCCAGGACAGGCTGGTCTACAAAGCGAGTTCCAGGACAGCCAGGGCTATTACACAGAGAAACCCTGTCCTGACAAGAACAAAAGATCACATGATCCCAAGATTGGGCCTGTAGCTCAGTAGTATAGCACCTGCCTAGCATGTGTAAGATCCCCCCAAACAAACAAAGAGGCCCTTGGGAGGAGTTGGAGGGGGGGAATGTAGGGTGAAAATAATTAAGATGCATTGTATACATGTATGGAATTTTCAAAGACTATATACAGATATTCTTTTTAAATGCATACTATTTTTCTTCTGCATGTTGCTGCGTGGGATGCTTTGTGGTTCGCTGGGGTTTGGATGTCAATCATGTTTCAGCTGGCTGGGTTTTCCCTCCATCTGTTCAGGTTCACCCCCCCACCCCGAGCTTTTGTTTCAGATCCCGGCTTAGCTCCCAGACTTCCATCTCCTTCTTAACCACCTCTTTGCCGCTGTTTTCTTACTTGCTCCTGATCGCTGTCTCAGGCTGTCTCATGGTGACTGCCTTAAAATGTCTGGCGGCAGTCGTGGCATCTCTGACACGTCAGAGGTAGTGTCTCGTTATTTTCTGTTTGAGAACCTCCCTTTTGGTATGGCAAATGATTTGGGGTGACATCGAATGGTTTTCTGCTGTGTTCTGAGACTCAAGTCCTATTAAAACCTTTAGCTGGCGGAGAAGGGGTGCCATCTCTTTTCTGGTAGATAGAGGGGTTCAACCCATATTGTATGGCCCTTGTTTCTGCTGGGGGCTCTGTAGGGTCCCTGCAGGGGCCATCAGGCCTCTGGCAACTCCCAGCAAAGCTGGAAGAAGCACCTGTGCAAGCAGACCTGTGGTGAAGTCCAGGCTGCCAGCTGCGATGAAAGGGCAGCCTGCCACACCTTCAGGGTGAAAAGGATGGCGCTTTCATCTAGCCAGGCCCCCAGGGCCTTGGGAAGAGGGTGAGGCTGGAGCAAACTGTGGCAAAAATTTGTCTCGCCCAGCTGCCCTTCGCCGGCCTCCTTGATGCTCTGCAAATGCTGCTGGCCTGAGACCAGTGGTCAGAAAGAAACCCAGATGGGGCACCCGAAGCCACACATCCTAGCCATGCCTGGAGCCAAGGGCCCAGGGTCTTCCTTCCTTGCTCAGGTGCCTCGTGCTGGCTTGTGCGGGACACCTGGACTTCAGTCTTAGGGGCTAGGTCATCTGCTCCATCTTCCTCAAAGCAGCCCATGACTCCAGGAGAGCTGCCTGTGGGCGGGTATCTGTAGACGGTGAAGGATGGAAAAGATTCACCTGCCCAGTGTTAGCCTTTTGTTACCTTCTGTACAAACGTCCCAGATTAACCGAGCACGTATGGATGCTCAACAAAGACAATTCGCCCACCAGCTAAGTGCTGTGAGTGTTGTCGGGTAGCGTTTTCCCTGGCTTTCTGGAGAGTTGACTGTGCCAGCGATGGGGCTTAGAGTGTTGGGCAGAGAGGGACCATTCTGATTGGTGCAGTCAGAGACATGGTCAGGAACTTGGCTTCTCCGGGTGCAGGAGACTACTAGCCACATAAGCATGTGCTACTTAGCAGATGCCCACAACTGTATCTGTGGAGTGGGAAAAAAAAAGATGGAAGAAGCATAAGGCAGAGGCGGGCTGGCCTCCGGCTGTGCTCTGGGAACCTGCGCTCTGAGTCTGCAGCCAGCCCAGGAGGTGTCCTGAGGTGGTGGCACATCCTGTGCAGTGAGAACAGGATGGTGGTACACGGGGGTGGGGGCACCTTTGGGAAGTGCCAGTCGGGTGCCAGGAACTCACTGGCTTGGATTATTGTTGCAGGGGGAAAGCGCGATGAAGCACTGATCCTGCCCATCAACTCCTCTCTGAGTGTCACACTGCACCAGGACCAGGTGACTGCACCGCATAGACACTGTGCTCTCATGGCTAGAATGGGGTGGCTTCTTGTGGGAACCATAGCCGGCCTGTGTCCTTCTGATTCCTCTTGGACTGCCTAGCACACATTCCCCTCGTTCTTCATCCATACACAAATTCCCAACACCGCAGGGCTAGTTTTATACCTAGGATCCTTTACTCAAGAGGGACCAGATGCCCGTGGTCCTGCTGTGGGTGAGACAGACCCCCCCACAATGAAGGCCAGTCCAGTGTGGCCAGCCTGAGGGGCTTGCCGACTTCCCTGCTACCCAGCCAGGGCTGACCTTGGTGGCCCCCCTGACCTTCCACGTGTTTGTCCCTGCCCAGGGGGACAGCCATACTAGCCGTAGGTAGGAAAGGCCTTGTGGGCAGAAAGGGATGCTGTGCGGGCACTCGTCCTCAGCCCGGGCCCTTGTTATCCTTCTCAGTTAAAAACCATCACAACTGCTGCCATCAGCAAGGACTTCACAGAGGACCGCATCTGGCTGAATGGTCAAGAGGAGGATGTGGGGCAGCCACGACTCCAGGCCTGCCTGAGGGAGAGTAAGTTGGGATGATAGCTACTCCGTGTGCCCTTGCGGATGCTGAGCGCCCATAGGAGAGGGGCTGGAGTTGGGGCATCCCAGGAGGGAGTCCATGTGGGAGGTCCGGGCGTTACTGCCTCACAGATTTCAGCCATACCTCCTCCCACTCCCAGCCGCAGGCAGATGAGTTGGCAGAGGTCGCTCCAGTGGGTCTGCCAAGTGACACTGCCACTCACTGTGCCCTCTCCTCTGCAGTCCGCCGCCTGGCTCGGAAGCGGAGGAGCACAGGGGATGGGGACGCACTTCCCCTCAGCCTCAGCTATAAGGTGCACGTGGCCTCAGAGAACAACTTCCCCACTGCTGCAGGCCTGGCATCGTCAGCAGCGGGCTTTGCCTGCCTAGGTGGGTGCTCACAGGGACTGGGAGACCCAGGGCTCAGCTTTGTGGTAGTAGGAGCGGGGTCTCTGGCCTGTCAGCACCCAGGGCTCCTATCATTGGAGTTCCCTGTAAACATGCCCTGAGTTTGCCCTTTCCCAGAATGCAATTGACCACCAGACCCTCTCTGCCCCTGTGTGAGGGCCCTCCAGCTCCCCAGTGACTCAAGCAACAGAAGCCACCTGAAGGTAGAAAACACCTGGAGGCGGGGGTGGGAGGATCTTGGCTCCTTTGAAAATTTCAAGATCTTGGCCCAGCTTCAGGCCCAGCTGCAATCTGGGTTGCTGACCCTATTGTCAAGAACTCTTTTTCCCCCCACCAGTATCATCTTTGCTTTCTTGCCCTGGGTCACTGTAGGTGGCACCTCCATCCCTGGCACAGGCAGCCCTCACCATGAGCTCAGGTCACCCTTATCTCTTAGCTCCAGGGGTGTTAACTCCCTGGTCCAGCTAGTTCCTGCATCATCCTTAATTGGAGGCGTAGGTGAGCCAGTCCTGGACGCAAGGTCACCTTCTCAAGATGGCTAGACTCAGGGAAGGCCCCTGCTGTTGAGCGGCAAGCTTGCCTCACTGCCTGCGATGCTGTCTCCCCCAGAGCTGCCATTCTCTTCCTGGAGACACATTACATTACTCAGACTGTCACCTTGGTCCCTGCTCCTGGTGGCCTTCTGACTGCTACCCCTCCCCTTAGCGCTCCACTTGGGTACAGCTCCTCAAAGAAGCCTCCCCCACCCCCAGTCCTGAGGTAGTTTACGAAGCTGACTACATTTCCAAACTCAATGCCAAGTGAAACAATGTGGAGCTGGGAGATGCCGGCTTAGATGCCAATGGCCCAGCTCTGCCTCCTCAGAATCTCATTTCCTATGCAGCGGGGAGCATCTCGCAGAGCTGGCCTGGGTGGCACATTAGCCTTCACCCTTCTTCTGTGTCTCTTTCCTGTGCCTTCAGCCTATACCTTGGCCCGGGTCTATGGGGTTGAGGGGGACCTCTCTGAAGTGGCTCGGCGGGGCTCAGGCAGTGCATGCCGCAGTCTTTATGGGGGCTTCGTGGAGTGGCAGATGGGGGAGCAGAGCGATGGAAAGGACAGCGTCGCCCGGCAGATAGCCCCAGAGTGGCACTGGCCCCAACTCCGAATCCTTATCCTTGTGGTAAGTGGATGGGCTTGCAGCCAGTGGGAGAATGGTTGTTTATCCAGGGCTGAGCTAAGAATGAAAGAACTGTATCTATCTGGGGTTCACCAGGATCCTAGGCTAGCAGGGGCTGGGGAACAGACCAAGGCTGTTGGTGGTAGGATTGGCGGTGGCTCTCATGTGGCAGAGATGTGCCCTTTCCCATGATGTGCCTAGATCCAGACCTACATCACTCTTCCCTGACCAGGAGCCGAGGGTTGGTTTGGCAGAGGGCAGGGCTTGTGCTATGGGTCCCCTGTGGCCCAGGCCCAGTGCCATCTCTCATTCAGGTGAGCGCCGAGAAGAAGCAGACGGGCAGCACAGTGGGCATGCAGACCAGTGTGGAGACCAGTACCCTACTCAAGGTAGGGCCTGCTGGGGAGGGCAGGGACCAGAGCCCTGCCTGCTGGGGAGGGCAGGGACCAGAGCCCTGCTGGGGAGGGCAGGGACCAGAGCCCTGCTGGAGAGGGCAGGGACCAGAGCCCTGCTGGGGAGGGCAGGGACCAGAGCCCTGCTTGCTGGGGAGGGCAGGGACCAGAGCCCTGCTTGCTGGGGAGGGTGAAGTGTGCTACTCGAGATGGGACTCTCTGGAGGTCCTGTGCCCAGACCCGCTGGCAGAGTGTTGTACCCACTCACCCACTTGCTCCCCTTGCAGTTCCGGGCGGGGTCCATTGTGCCTGAACGCATGAAGGAGATGACCCGCTGCATCCAAGAGCGGGACTTCCAGGCCTTTGCCCAGCTGACCATGAAGGACAGCAACCAGTTTCACGCCACCTGCCTCGATACCTTCCCGCCCATCTCCTACCTCAATGACACCTCCAGGCGCATCATCCGGCTAGTACACAGCTTTAACACACACCACGGGCAGATAAAGGTGACAACGTGGGGGATGCAGCCAGGAAGAGGGTCCAGCTTGCAGGGACTGTGGGGCAGATGCTAGGAGCATGAACCGATGATGGGGACGTGGTATACATGGACAAAGGTTATGGAAGTGGGTGGGGCTGGGAGGGGCTCCAGGATGGGCCTCCAGACCATGGCAGACATGGCACAGACAAACTCCACCCTACAGTTCTGGTTCGTTCTGTGTTTTGTGTCTTCCCTAAAACACATTAGCTGTGTGACCCGCACAGGCCATAGCCTCTTCCTGAGCTCCAGACAGAGGTGACTCACATTAGTGTGTTTCATTGATGCCACTCCCTGGTTGGGTGGCATAGATGGGCCCAGTTCAACTTGGGAGACGCTAGGTTCCACTGCAGGTCGAGGGTCAGTGCTGAGTGAACAGCTGGGGATATTTTGGGTTCCAGGTGGCATACACATTTGATGCGGGCCCCAATGCTGTGATCTTCACTCTGGATGACACTGTGGCTGAGTTCGTGGCAGCCGTGAGGCACAGCTTTCCCCCTGCAACAAACGGAGACAAGTGAGTGTGTGCCCCTCTTCTCTGCCTGGAGATGCTCAGAACAGTATGCTAGGGGCACATGGAGCTCACAGTACTAAACCAGGAGATCTCAGGCACTGACTGTCCTCCTGCAAGGACTCAGCTACACAGATGGCAGCATTGAAAGTCTCTCCTGATAGCCACACAGGTTGTGGATGTATGAACAAATACCATATTCCCACCCCCTAAGAAATGGTATTTCAGCTGGGTGAGGTGACCCTCACCTGTAATACCGGTGCTCAGGAGGTGAATTCAAAGCCAGCCTGGACTGTAGTATGAAACCCTATCTAAAAAAGAAAAAAGTTGATTCTTTTTTTTTTTGGAGAGATAATGTCTTGGAAGATCAGGGGCCCTCCCTCCCTCAGCAAAGACCAGCTTGTGTTTTATTTAAAAAATTTTTAGGGGCCAGAGAGATGGCTCAGAAGTTACAATCACTGACTGTTCTTCCAGAGGTCCTGAGTTCAGTTCCCAGCAACCACATGGTGG
>LOJH01000167.1:14564-35079 GCA_001685095.1 Ellobius talpinus | reverse complement strand
GTGTGTGTGTGTGTGTGTGTGTGTGTGTGTGTGTGTGTGTGTGTGTAAACAAAAACCAGAAGCTGGGCGGTGGTGGCATAAACCTTTAATCTCAGGAGACAGAGGCAGGTGGATCTCTGTGAATTTGAGGCCAGCTTGGTCTACAGAGTGAGTTCCTGGACAGGTAGGGCTGTTACACAGAGAAACCCTGTCTCGAAAAACCAAAAGAAGAAGAAGAAAAAAAAGCAAGTTCAACAAAGCCAAAAACAGCACCCGCTCCACAGCCTCTGTATCAGCTCTGCTCACAAGGCTCCTGTCATTTCTTCCGTCCATGATAACAGCAATGTGGAAGTATAAGCCAAATAAACCTTTCCCTCCCCAAGTTGCTTTTGGTCATGGTGTTTCATCACAGCTAAGACTGGGTGAACTTGCCCAGAAAGAATCAATGCACGTTTGTTGCCCTTGACTTTTGCTTTTAATGCTGTCTCATGTAGCCCAGGATGGCTTGGTACTCTGTGTAGTTAAGGATGACCTTAAACTTCTAATTCCTCTGCCTGCACCCCTCAAGTGCTGAAATTACAGATGCACACACCATATCATTATATGATGCTGGGGATCAAATGATGCAAGCCCTCTACTAACTGAGCCACACGGCCCCACCCTCATCCCTGTTCTTGTTTGTACTGGAAGGGTTGTTCACCATGAACAAGTTGTGCACTGCATGTCACACACAGAGGCTTATTTTTATGGTGCTGGGTCAAACATGGGGTCTTGTGCTCTACCTCTGAGCTACATTCCCATACTATTTAAAATAAAGATTTGAAAACTTTTTCATCACCAGGTGGTAGTGGCGCACGCCTTTAATCCAGCACTCTGGAAACAGAAGCAGGTGGATCTCTGTGCCTCTGCAAGTTTGAGGCCAGACCATTCTACAAAAGGAGTTCCAGCCAGGGCACAACAGTTACACAGCTTTTGTCAGTTTAGGCTCGANAAAAAAAAACCAAACCAAAAAACAACAAGCCGAAAACCAAACCAAACCACTTTCTCATCATGCACAGTGGTATACACCTATAATCCTAGCACTTCGGAGGCTGAGGCAGAAGGATCATGAGCTGGAGATAAGCCTGGGCTCCTGAGCTTATCTAAAAGTAAAATGCAACTCTAGCTCCAGTCTCCAGCGCTATGTACACGGGATGAAACAATGCGGCAGAGCTCTCAGGCGCTCCAGTACTCACAACAGATGCACTGTGAAGGCCCTGCAGGTGGGCCTTCTGGCTCATCTGACCCCATGGTATGTCTCAGGCCCTGGACCTGGGAGGCTCACCTCGGTCTGGGGACAAGTTGGCCTTCTTGGCTGGAGGGCTCTGCCGGTCTTTGTCTGATGGCTCATAGCGCTTCCGGCTTCCTTTATCAGCCGCCTGAAACAGCACAGTACTGTAAGGGTGGTAGGGCCTGGGTGGTCATTAGGCAAGGAAGAGGGTGGTGGTCAATCTGTTGTCACCAGAGAACGGTTCTTTGCTCCCATGGTCCTTCTTTTGGCCCTGCCCGCCCTCCTAAGCCCCACCAATAAAGCAGTTCTGTGGTCCTTGTGACCATGTGATGGGATCCTTTGTGCTGTATAGGGAAGGGCATTGCAGGACCCCAACATGTCAGGCCTTGGCCCTTCCAGACATGTGTGGAGCTTTGAAGACAGAACCCAGGCTTGCCTGCCTGCCTGCTGTCCCAGGACTGGCACATGAACTGTTAACGCTGAGGTGCTAAACCTCTGGACTGTGCTGCTGCATGTTTGAGACGCCCGGGCCTCTCTCAGCTCGGGGCAGGTGGAACCCAGCAGCAGGCCCAGGTGAGCACTACTACCTGTCCCCTTGGTCTTACCTTATTCAGCAGGGTCAGCTTTATCTCCTTGTGGGCAACAAAGGAGCCCTGCTGGGGCTGCCCAGGGGCTGCCTGCTGAGGTGTCGCTGCCTGCTGGGAGGACTTCCCACCTGCTGGAGCTTTAGAGGACTTGGGTGGCTGCGTGGATGGATCCCGTTTTCGCTTTTCCTCTCTTACTCCGTCTTCTTTCTTAGATTTCCCTGTTAACGACAAACCCTCAGTTCCTGTGCACACGAACAGTGGAAACAGTGTCTGTTTAAAGCTCACCCCTGATTCTACACCCCCAGGCCAAGGGCCCTGCATACCTCTCTCTTTCTTGGTCTGGGCAGGGGTGGGGGACCGAGAGCTGGCTGAGGACACAGGACTGGCCAGGTCTGCATACATGTCCTCTGAGTCCACACTGTGCACTGAGCTGCTACTTGAGGTGGCGCTGGACACCGAGGAGACGCTGCTCACACTCAGAGACCTAGACACAAAAGCACAGCTGTGCCGCTCAGCCCCATGCTGACTGCAAAATGGCTGGGCTACAGGCTGATGGCAGGGAGATGTCTCTATGGCTTGTCTTTACCCAGTTTCCATGTTTATGGAATACACATCAAGAGCAAGAGGTCTCAGGGGATTTTCAGAGGTACTATATAATGAAGGATACCTGACACCCTCATACAGCATACATGTAGGCAAAATGTACATAAATAAATGTACACCAATGTATATAAATTAAAAAACAACCAAACAAAAACCCCATAGGTCTTTCAAACAGTCCAGACACTGAAGCCTTGGACAAGTGCTTAAAGCCCTGATGCCTGAGGATGGAGGGAAAATGGCAACAAGATTCCAAGAACACCAAGCTGCCTCCATCTTCTAAATCCTTTCTGGTCTTCTTTAAGGGCTCCTCCCAACTGCCTAGGGATTAGCAGGCCCAGAGAACACTCAGTCTATCCTCAGGAAAAGTGTGGAGAGAACCTGGGGCTGGCCTCACTTCATCCAGTTGGCTCGTACCAGTCTAGGCCTCTTCCCCTAGGGTTAGATGCTCTTGTGTGAAGGGAGGCTATACTCACTCTGAGTATATGTCCTTGAACACTGAGGAGTCCCTAACATGGTCGGTGAGGCAAAAAAGATCAGCAGGGAGTAGGGACCAAGCAACTGACCTGGATCGGGAACTGGAGCCACTGTAGCTGCTGCCACTGCCGCTACCACTGCCACTGAGCGTCCGCCTGCAACACAAGTAGCACAGTTCACTCCAGGGGCAGCCCTTGCTAAGGCAGAGCCTTCCTGCACACCAGGCTGGTCATGGGTCTGAGATGTTTCAGTTTGGGCCACTGCTCCCTGATGTTTCGTGATGCACCCGCCTCCTAGGCTCCAGGTTTCATTAGCATCTACTCCCAGGCAGCACCAAGGACAAGGAGAACTGTACCAGGATTACCATAACCCCACAAGCTCACCTCCTTGGGGGAGTCCTGGTTTGCCGCTCCTTCCTTCTGGCTTCTCGGAGATCTCCTGGTTTGGCAGGCTCAGGGGCAGGAGCAGTAGTTTTGGTGGCCTGTGGTGGGGCTGGGGGTGGGGCTGGCTTCTTTACTGACTTCTCCCTGTGAGGCAGAGGCAAGGTCAAGGCAGGATAGGACTAGGGTCCCTGCTCAATGCACC
Organism: Ellobius talpinus; assembly: GCA_001685095.1. Lineage (NCBI taxonomy): Eukaryota > Metazoa > Chordata > Mammalia > Rodentia > Cricetidae > Ellobius > Ellobius talpinus. Next base: position 31,581 of record LOJH01000167.1, on the reverse strand, counting down.
CACATCTCAGGGCTCTGCAGTTCAGACATGGCACATGAGTGCCAAGGTCCACGCCACAGGGACCCAAGTCTAGGTGCTGAGCCCGTGCCTCCACCCACCTCCTGGGAGCCTCCTCTGCCGCCCTTTGGAGGCTGCCCCACCTTTAGTCCAAGCAGGGGATGGGAAGAGATAGTGGAAGAGGCTGGAAGCCTTGGAGACCCCACCGAGGTGGAGCACCATAGCGACCTGAGGGGCTCAGGACTCACCCTGCTTTCCCGGGAGGCGGAGCCGGCTCCCCCTTGGTTCTGACTGGAGGTCTGTGTGGGGAAGGTGTGGGAGACGGGGATGGGGACGAGGAGAAGGACCGGGACCTGGGGAACAAAGAGAGTGTGAGGAGGAGTCTGGCTGGAGCTGGCACACCCCCTAGGAAATGGTCCTGATCCACAGAGAACTTAGGCTTAAGCTCAGCTACTTCATTGTCTGATAAAACACACATTCAGGAGGAAATGGAAGGGCAGCGTGCAGTCTCAGGAAAGAGTGAGTACTTGTGTACAGGACTAGGTGCTTGTATCCAGGAGAGGGCATGTGGTTCTGCCTTAGCCAGGGGCCAAATGGGTAAATATGGCTCTGGCTAAAGTGTGGGGTCTGAGACACCTAGTAGCTGGGAGGTGGCAGAACTGGTGAGGGTCCCAAGTACTTCGCTGGCAGGTAAAGGCACAGGCACAGAGGTCCCCAAGCAGTGACAGCATCACATAAAAAGGGAGTGTATAGCTGGGAGGAGATTATGACCAGATGATTTCCACACAAGCATCAGGTGTCAGCAGGGTAGACAAAGAGCCTGGGAAAGGGAGCTGGGTCCAGGCGGAGTTTCCAGGAGGGAGCTCTGACAGTGAGGTCACACTTCCGTCAAGAGGATGAAAGGAACTGGGTTGGCCCATATTGCCTACTCAAAACCGTCACACAGGATGCCTATTACTTCCAGCTGAATGGTGCAAGCAGTGGGTAAGATTTTTGCAGCTCCTCACTCTCCCATATTCAAAGGCAGGTGCCCAGGAAACCTAGCATTAACTCTTGTGGCCTTGCACTTGCTGCCTCACCTCGTGGGCAGCTACTGTAAGAGAACTAGGAAAAGTGCATCCCGGGGCCCCTCTAAGACAGTCTGCCAGACTGCTCTCCCCTCTCAGCCTAGCCTCCTGAGTGCAGCTTTGGGAGGGGCTACTACAGATGAACTTCAGAAAGGACAGCTGCAGAGCCCCAAGGTGGGGGCTCCATTCTAGGTCTCTAGGGAGGCTAAGCTACTGAGAAAGGCACACATTTTGTGGGAAATACCTAAGAAGTTTGTGGTCAATAGTGAGATGATGATGAATTGATGGGATGGTGGAGCACCCCACTGGCATCTCCCTGAAATGTCACCTCACACTTCCTGGGTAGACCTGCAAGACCCTCCCGTGTTCTGCCTGCAATGGGACCCACTTAATTCTCTGCTTCCTGTGCTGGAGTTACCAGGAAGGGTCAGAAACACCTGCAAAGTGAAGCCCGGAGTTCTTTCCCTCTCTACTCTGTTCCAGCTGCTGCCTTGATCCAAATGCCCCAACCTCAGGGCATGGGATAGGCACAGAGCTTTTTTCCCCGATACCTTCTGCCACACTGTCAGCTGCTAGCTCAGAGTAAAGATCACACATACAACTTTTTCTATATAAAGTCCAAAATTTCCAAAGGCCCACTATATTCTCTACCTCTCTAGTCTCATATTTTATACAGTACCCATATGACCTTTATCTGTATCTCAGAGGCTCCCATTGGTTTTCCCTGTTCTCCCCACCCTGAGGCCCATAGCCACCTCTCTCTGCTGCATACCCCCCTCCATGCTGACACTTGCAGAGGGAACCTGCCAATGTTTGCACTCTGGGGTTTGTGCCAGCACACCTATGGATGGCTTACACACACCTGCATCCTGGTTGCCTGCTTCTACAAGAGTCTCAATGTCCATGAAAATAGGTCCACATGCAATTTATTTCACATCCCACAACAGCATTAGTGAGCATCGAATGAGACAGCCTTAGTGATTCTCAGAACTGCTTTCTAATCCCCTCTATCTTCACCTCTAAAGCAACACCAGTTGGATGGGATCGCACATGTCTTTATTCCCAGCACTCTGGAGGCAGAGACAGGTGGGAGTTTGAGGCCAGCCTGGCCTAATACATAGCAAGTTCCAGGCCAGCTAGGGCTACACAGTGAAATCCTGCCCTCTAAAAGAGAATAAATATAAAACAAACAAACAAACAAATGCAAGACCATATGCCAGGAAGGGGAACATTGCAAGGGACACCAGATTACACTAAGGGAAGACAAAACATTTTATTCCCACAAAGATACCTAGTGATAATGTCTCAAAGCAGAGGATTGCCCGTCTTTATGTGCACCAATTAACAACTAGGACTAAGATAATTCCATCTACCCACAAACCCCTACTAGCTTTACTGAATACCATGCCAAAGTTTTGACCCTTCCTAAGAGCTTATGGTGATGACAGTGCTGGGAGGGTCCACAATGGAGCATCAGCTCAGTTCAGGGCTGACAACTGAGCACTCCCCTGCCCCTCAAGCCATTCTGTTTCTGTGGGGGCAGGTCAAGCTGGATGCGCAGTGTTATGTGCTTGTAGAATTTGTCTAAAGCTCTGGAAGCATCTATTTTCAATGGGGAAAATTCAACAAAAGCTTGCTTGACCTTCCTAGGCTTTCTAGGACGATGGAAGCACTGCACATTCACACCCGGACTCAACAGAGACCGTACAGATGCAGGTCCTGTGTCCAGTACCTGCAGTGTATGCTAACTGGCGCCTCAGCCCAAACTGCTTCTCAGTGTGCGGTTTACCAAAACCATTTTGGAATCAGGTACCCAGGAATCCTACCATGTTTTACAGAGACAAACAGGACCACTTGATTTGTCCAGAATGTCTGTCCTCACTGTACCTGCTAGGAGTTTAGTAGGCTGGGACATACCTGGACCGGCTTCCTGAGAACGAGCTGTGTCTGGAAGAGCGGCTGGAATAGGAGCTGTAGGATGAAGATCGGGACCGGGACCGGGATGAGCCAGAGCCAGAGTAAGATGAAGACCGTGAAGATGACCTGTGGGCCAATGGACAGAGTAGAGGCAGTGAAAAGGTGACCTTCACTACTGCCCACTGTTCTTTTAGTGCAGAGAGACAGCATGGCTACACACAGAGACACGAGCACATTCACAAAAACATGTATAGCAACCCAGTAAGAAAAGATGATCATGGATCATGAGATACCTACAGACACTTTGCAGCACCATCACCCCACAGTGGACTGTTGTAGAGACCAGGATGGGGGCGGGGGAGGTTTGGGTGTACCCATGGTTACTGGGTAACCCAGAGACTAGTTTCAGGGTTAGACACAGCCACAGAGTGAGTTTTCAAGCTGACCCTACCATTCACATGATTGTGTTCCTGTATCTGTCCACATACACACACCTCTGGCTCCTATTTAGCACCTCAGGTTCCTCCTAGACTCCATGTGGAACTCCTTCCTCAGGCAGGGAGACACAGCTCTTATCACCTACCACTCACTTCCCCATGAATTCACACTAGAGCTCAGAGTTATGAAGGCAAATTCTCTGAGAAGCTGGATGGCCAGTCAACGGAGTATGCAGTTCCTCTGTCAGCAACTTAGTGCCTTTTCCACAAGATCTGAAAGGCCTCTCCCCTACCTGAGTAAAGGTATGACTCTGGTAGCCAGCCATAATAGTGTCTATACCATTCTGGGTCACTCATTCTACTTACTTTTATATGTTCTGGGGGATGTGACAACCTAATATTCTATTGTCCTGTCCTTGAGCAGTGACCACACACATGGAAAACTGGCAGCCAGTGCGTATCAACAAGCCTCTTGTCTTTACAGGTCCCCTTTGTACCTGGAGGAATTGGAAGCAGAAGCTGATGAGGCAGAGGTTTTGCGACGCCTCCGTGCCCGGCTTGGGGAGACTGACACACCAAGTTTCTTCTTGGGAGACTTGGATCGGCGCCAAGGGTCCTTCCACTCATCGGCTCGCTTCACCTGCGGCCCCACAGAGGTGGTCTCCTTCTTTGGTGGCTCAGCTTGACGGCTGGAATCAGAGAGGAGATCTCAATCCTTGGGCTGCCACCCTCCCCAGCAATGCTGCTTTGAGAAAGAGACTGGAAAGCCAGAACATTCAGTGACAGTTTATTTTAGGGATACATGAAGAAAGCATCAGATGAAGAGGTAACACAGCACACCTTCTAATCTCAGTTTCCTCCAGAAACGGTCTTAATCTTAGCCATTTTTTTTTCTGGGAGCATCCCCATTTTCTTTTAAGTCTAACTGTAAGTACTTTCAGGGATGCCATTACTTATTTCTATCTTTCTGATTGGACTGTCAAACAGAGATGGAGTCCACCTGGTTCAAACATGCTTATTACTAGTACTGGCACACAGTGGGTATGCAGCACTCATGAAATTAAAGCAACAAAAATCACTGTGTTTTCAAATGCCTGTTAACTAAAAAAGTTATGTCTATGCATTACAATGTTTTCCTTACATTTAAAGAGTCTGGTTCAGCTGCAGCCAGGGAACTTCCTGATTAATGCACGGAAAGATGACCATCCCAGGCTCCCTTCCCTAACAGCACTGCCTCAAGTGCTCAAGAGAGGCTGGAGAAAAGGGCATCAAGGAAGGCTGCTGCACTACCACCACGGAAATAAAAACCCTACCTATTTATACTTTCAGAGATACTATTTAGTCACCCGCCAGTGGCAGGTACCAGTACCATTCCCTGGTGAGGGCCTAGGTGAGAGCAATACCGAGTGCTGAAGCCTATCCCATAAGACATGTGAAATCCAGATTGTGCTGCTGCTATCTCAGCCCCAACCCAAAAGCTAAGGCCCCTGGTATATCTGGTGTTGTCTATAAAGAAATGCAGGAAGGAGAACCTATCAACCTGTCATCGGCCACTGGATCGAGGCTTTCATCTTTATACTTCATAATGTTCTCATTCTAAAAACTAAGATGAGGGGCTGGAGAGACTGTAAATAGTTAAGAACACCAGCTGCTTATGTTCCCAGCATTAGTGGCTCACAACTGTCTGTAACTCCAGTTCTAGGGTATTTGACACCCTCTTCTGGCTGATATGGCCACTGCACACCATGTAGTGCACAGACATACATGCAGGTAAATTACCATACACATAAAATACAATTATAAAACAAACAAAAAATCCAAACTAAGAGGAAACAGACACCAGGGTCACTAGCTTCTCCACAGGTCATCTGCTCAGTGCAGCCTTCCCACACAGAAAGGAAACAGGAGGAATAACCTGGTAAGTGTGGAGTTCCCTTTTCATTAGATGCAACTGAGTATTGAAATCCTCTCTGCAGGAAGAGGATTTCACTACCTCTAGAGGTAAGGCACTGGGTCCCAATGAGAACAGGTAGGTACTCAGCAGGTGTGGATGGACCTTAATCTTCTCATCCCTGTAGTGCAAACATCTGAACCTAGGTATTAGTGGTACCATATTTATTTAAGTGGCTGACTCAAGGCTTTCCAAGGAGGGCTGTCCACCATGTCCATGTGTGAGAGAGTGGCAATATGGCCCAACTTTAGACATTATTCCAGTGACTCTGTGATCTGATATTTGTTTTATAGCAATAATGTAAAACTTCCTTTAAAAGGTATTTAAGAGGTTAGAGATTTAGCTTAGTGGTAGAGTGTGTGTACCAAGAGTTCAATCACCAAAATAGAAAATAAAGATATTGGAAGTTTAAAAAGTCAAAGTATGTAGGTAAATAATAGGTGGTAATCTGGACTACAAGTATGGGGAAGGATGGGGGCTTTTGATCCTCAGTCAGAGCTAGAGATAGTCAAGGTCAAATGAGAGGCTATGTGGATAAAACCATGGGAAATGCTAATGGCTTTAGACAGGGGTATCCAACATAAGCCCCGTATTTAGTGGTGGGTCTTTGGGAGGAATGATTGGATGAACCATCATTAAAAATTTCATTACCAAATTCACCTAAGAAAATGCTCATGTAACATTTAGAGAAACAAGCTACAACACTTACATGCCCACCACTGCCAACAAGTTTAGCAACAGAGAACATGTATGATCATCAAGCTCATGCATGAAGGTAGTCAAGCTTTTGAGTTGACAGGCTAACACTACCCTGCTGGCACATGAGCTGCACTCTGAGCGGTGAGGGTCCACGCCTGGAGCCTGTAGGAGTGACATATGCTGTATCTTTGTTTCCCAAGACACCCTGAGAAAACTGTGTTGAAACCTCTTCTTAGTGGGGGATAACCACCGAGCTACCCCATCAGACCTAGAAAGCCAGGCAGAACACAAAACTACAGGAGGCTACACCTCTCCACAGGTGCCCCAAAGCCCACTCACGGTGTGTGGCCTGTTTCAGGCTGTATGCATCAAAGGGAGAAATGCTGATCAGGAACTACAGCAGGAAGCTGCTAGACAAGGACAAATTTGCCATTTACAGATATTTCTAAAGTGGGAAAAAAATAACAGCACAGGTGATCTCTGACCTTGACCTTCTGTGCAGCTGCAGCACCCTCTGACCTCCCTGCAGCACAGTCGCACATTCAAGGCTACTGGAGCCTCTGCAGGGCAAGGGTCAGCTGTGCTGCCCCAGTCAATGCTGAGGCTGGCAGCACACGGGCCAAGGGTGGCACAAGGAAGTAAACTCCCGATGAACAAAGTAGCCACCCCATGTGTCTGGGAACTCCAACCTGGACAGCTGCCAAGTCTGGGGTCAAAGAATAAAGAGCAATAGATGGAAAGTCACTTCTAAAATCAGGAGGGGTAAACATCCAATAAAGACAGGAAGAGGGAACTCACAGCATGTGGGTTCTTCCCTTCATTCTTCCCTCCTGCCTCAATCTGCCAACACCCAAGGAGCATGTACTCTGTCTTATCTCCCAGGAAACTGTACAGATTTCCCCAGGACTGTCCCATCTGGTCACAGTGCATACACTGTGCCCTCATCTCAGTGGATGGTACCCACCACATCTCTTCATTCCCACATATCCTGTGAGCAGCTAATGTTTTCTACCACACATGGATGACTTCTACTGGCTAAAAAAACTCTTGAGCTCAGCAATTCCTTCTTCCCTCTGGAAGGGCCTCAGGAGTAGAAGTCCTAGGCATTCTCTACCCTGGTTTACCATTACTTCTTATGGTATGGCCCTCTTCCCAAAGTTGCCACTTGCTGTCTGGTCCTGTCTTCTAGTCCCACATATATAACACCAGACACCAGGGATGTAAGTATTTTCTACTGACATTTCTCCACCCTATGTCCTAAAAACACAGAAGGCCAACACATGCCAATTGAACGAAACACCAACAAAACCCAGAGCAGGCAGGCATGGTGGCACATGCCTTTAATCCCAGCATTCTGTAGACAGGTGGCAAATCAAGGCCAGTCTGGTTTACATACCTAGTTCCAAGACATCCAGAGCCATACAGTGAAACACTACCTCAAAAAACAAATACAAACAACCAAAAAAGCCACCACCACCGCAACAACAAAAACCAAACAAACAAAAATACAAGAGCAAAATCCTGTCTGTGTGCTTCACTTAGTTCAAATTACTGACGAACTGACCAAACCAGAAGGCCCAAGTCCAGTCCTAAACTCCAAGTGCGGGACTGGAGCACGGCTTTCCCACAATCTGACATTTCGACTCAGAATCTGAAATTGTATTTGACAATACTCATAAACCAGTGAACCCAGAGACACAGAATTGGTAACAATGACAGCAAAGGTAGTCTAGTCCAGCCCACGTGTTCTGGGATGGGTAGAAAGAATGACAAAGTAGCCGGGCACAGTGGCACATGCCTGGAGTCCCCTAAGTTGTGAAATTGAGGCAGGAAGAACCCTAAGTTCAAGGCTGAGCTACACAGAGAAAGAAAAAATAGAAATAAAGTCATTTGTATTGTTTCAAGTGGTTGGCAAGCCTAAAATGCATGTTGATGTTTACAATGTTATTCACACCTCCTTTGACTCTTTATCTCACTTTCCCACTCCCCACCCCTGCCTGCTGTCTTGCAGAAAATACAGAAGATCCACCCTGATGTGACAGCACCACGGGCTGAGCCAGGAAAAATGGAGAAAGTGGCTTGTTTGGAAAATGGTCTGGCAGGTCTTCAGTTACTAGATGACCCAGAAGCTCCTCCCACAAGTAATCAAGAAGGAAAAAAAAATCCACATTCACATACAAAAGTTCACACAAATGTTCACATCTACAACTGTCAAAAAGTGTCAACAACCCAATGTTGGACAACAATCCAAGGAAAAGCAACTAAGGCACAACCATAGTGCTTTCTGCAAATACAATTGGGGGGGGGAACTAGACACAAAGCCCACAGTGAATGGCTCTACACCCACACCAAGTCCTACACAGGCAGGCTGGTCCAGGAAAGCAAGGAGCTGTTGCCTCAAGAGCTTACGAAGAGGCCACGGGGCAAGATGCACTGACAGGAGAATTGGGGTGGTCTACCTTGGTGGCTGTGGGGACCGGGGCTTCGGCTTCTCCTTGTCCTTCTCCCGGTCTTTGTCCCTGTCCCGGTCTCGATGCTGCCGGTCCTTCTCATCTCGCTTGGCTCGCTCTCTCTCCCACTCCTCTTTCCTCCGCTGCCGCTCCTTGTCCCGCTCACGCTCCCGTTCTCGCTCACGCTCCCTCTGCCTGCGCTCACGCTCTCGGTCACGCTCCCGTTCCCGCTCCCGTTCTCGTTGTCTGTTCTCTCGCTCTCGTTCCCTCTCTCGTTCCTGGGTTAAAAATCCAAATATAGATGCCAAATTACACACCATTTGTTAGAAGTGCAGAGAAAACGGAGCAGGCAAGAGGATGCTCTCAGGAAGCCATTTAATTCCCAAGTCTCTCCTTAAAACAACTTAGCTGTGCCTGGCAGCAAAGACCTGCCACTAGGAGACTAAGGCAAGAGGATCTCAAACTCAAGGCGAGCCTGGGTCAAGTGAAAGCCTATCTGAAAGCCACTGACCTAGTATGTCCAAAGGTTTAATTCCCAGTACCACAAGATACACAGACACGTGCACAAGAAAATACATGTTAAAAAACAGGAATGCATACAACTTAAGAGCGAAGTTACCCCCAATCAAATAAATCCAGAACTTTGCCAACACCAGCCTGGTATGAACTCTGTACTACAAGCCCTCCCATGGTGACCAGCTCATTCTTAGGATGGAGGTCTCAATGGTTATCCACGTGGGCAGGCCCACAACACAGTAACACAGTTCTTTACGAACAATGTCTTGTAGGAGGTGTGTACACCCCCTAATGCAATGGCCTGCCACTGACTTGTTTCCCTGCTTTAATAGTCAACATAAAAACCTAAGAAGTAGTTCAATCACAGCACAGCTGACAGGCTCTGGGCCTTTGGAGACCTCAGGAGACACCGTGCATACTCCTGTGCCATTCTTACCATCTGTGTCACTAGACGCAACAGAGAACAGGTACCTGTACCCTGTATCCTACCTCCAGGAGGAAGCTGTAAGGTCATGGTTCTGGGATATGGGGTGGGCTCTTGGGGATGCCACCTCCATTTGGTGCTGTGACAGTTCAGAGCTGGCATATAACTTCTAAGTTATGTGTGACAGCACATATCTGCTCAAGGGCTCCTAATAAGCCTTTCCTTGAGCAGACTTTCCAAGCAGGCTGACAGTGAAGATGGAACAGGAACTCTGGATGGGAATGGTCTTTACACACACTAAGTTCTTAGGAATATTCACCACAGCAATCGGCAAGGCCAGCCAGAGGCACATCCTGAACCAGCAGGCTAGATGAGCAAGAATGTCGCTACAAGTGAGGACATTACTCAGGAGCTTTCCCAGAGGGACACACTCACGAGGGTGATAGTCTCCTGAAAACTGGCATTGGTATCTTACAAGCAAATCTTACAAAACCACGGCAAAAACAATAAATCCAAGAAAGGCCACCAGATGTCAGACTATCACAAACTTAGCCCGTGGCTCCCTACATGACCAATGTGGTCTCAAATCCAGGACTGTGGCACCATACATTTTGTTACCCAGGAAATACACCACAGGAAGGATTCACTTCCCCCAGGTGAGGAAGCACACACCATTGCTTGTATGGCTAAGGCAGGAAGATTATGAATTTGAGGCTAGCCTAAGGTACATAGTTAGACCCTATCTAAGGAGGAGGAGAGTTTTAATATGTGGATCATACTTACGCGATAGTTATGATACGGCTCTGCTTCTGTATACTGCACCCTGAAATTCTCGTATTGTCCACCACGCCAAAAACGCTCTATCTCATAGTCATAATAAGGATCTGCATAAGGCTCAAGTCTGTAAAACAGAGCCCAAAAGAAGGAAATCATATCATTTAAGAATGCCACAGTAAAAATTCTACATAAAAGACAAGCTAACAGAAGCCAACCCCACATGATGAAAACAAAGCACCATGACCAAGTGATATGTACAGCTAAGAACACAAGGCTGTCAGCATCAGGACACCCACTATCATTGTAAGTATACGCCAATCTGGGGAGAAAAATCCCTGTGATCCTCCACAGGTGAAGACAAAGACAAACCTTCTGTATCCAATAAGATAAAAACATTCTCCCCTCCACTCCCTGAGACAGGGTTTCTCTGTGTAACAGCCCTAGCTATTTTGGAACTTGCTCTGTAGACCAGACTGGCCTCAAACTCTGAGATTCACCTGCTCCTGCCTCCCAAGTGCTGGGATTAAAGGAGTGAACCACCACTACCTGGCTAAAAACATATTCTTAAAAGTACTTTAAGGACTGTCAGGATGGCTCAGATGGTGAAACACTTGCTGGACAAGGCTGATGATTTGAGTTGGTCCAAGGAAACCATAAACATTAATTCCACAAAGCTGTCTTCTGATTCCCCACACGTGCTATGGTGCTCTTACCCACACACCACACATCACTGCGCACACAGCAGCAGCCTTAAAACCAAAGCTGGAGAGAAGCATCGAAGGATTCCCTGAGCATTGGGATACTGTGGAACCCGTGACCACATGCAGGTGTGTGTGGGCACTGAAGGCAAGATTGGCAAAGGAGTCCAGAGGTGGGAACGCAGCGAAACTGTCTCCATCAGCCATCCTGTGACACTATACCTAAACAGCCCATGACAGAGCCAGTTCACACAACCATCCACCCACTCACCTCAAAAAGGCAGAATGAAGGACAAAAGCCTAACATGGAAACCTATGCCCTCACATAGAGCTCAGCAGCTAACGAGGAGGCAGTATGCATAGGGGTCATTTACAACAGCAGAGGACAGGTGCTCGGGAAGACACATAGTCAATCAGAAATGCAGATCTCACTCCAGAAAGTCCACAAAGAGGCAACTAAGTGAGAAGACATGACAGGGTACTCCTTATCACCATGATGGTTTATCCTGCAACTAGGACATAAGCATATCCCAAGTAAAAAAACCAATGAGTATATTCACAGGCTAGACAGACATGCTGACAGTCTGGTTCACATGAGAAAGAGACACAAGCCCAGCTAAGGAGACTCCACAGCAGGGAAGACACCTGAAGCATGGGACGAGGCGAATGAGCTCCAGGATTTTATGTGCTTCATTTAGTGTGGGAGGAGAGCAGGCCAGACACATGAGGGTGGGGCCTCTCAGTGTCCCACTGAACAATGTGGACACCCGATCACTCTCACTTCAAAACTCCACCACTGTACTGTGAGAGAGCTTACAATCTAGGGAAGGCTGAAATTATCTAAAAGCAGAATAACTCTAACAATGTAACTGAACTCACAGAAATTACAAACTGCTTACTTTTAGAATTCTCATTCAGTATTTCTGAATTTGGTAACTCAAACCATAGACTGCAAAGCTATGCCATACACCAAAATTTACTTTTTCACCCTCCTAGTGGATCTCACCTGGGCACGCACTGACCTAGCACCTACCCTACCCAAGGAAGAAAGAGTTCTAGGGCAGCTGTGGGGGGGAGGCAGTGGGCAGCTGCGGCTAGGCAATGGTGCTCATGCACAACCACTTATTCCTCCTTTCTATACCTTTGAACCAATAAAGTAATCAAAAATTGCAGATAAGGACTGTGGAGAGAGTTCCTACAAGACTAAGACAGTGATTCGACTGGATCACAGCGTGGGCTATAACGCATCTTCATGTCCTAAGGCCCCCCCTTGTGCCCTCAGCAGGCAGAAATGTGGCCCATCACCTTCCCAATGAGGATGGGAGTCCCCAGTGAAGAATCAGAGGAGTAGCACCTTCAAAGCCACACTGTCCCCTGGATCTGACATTAGTCCTCAGAACTACATAACTCCTCTGTTGAGGATTTTTTGTTTCTTTTTTTGAGAAAGGGTTTCTCTGTGTAGCTCTGGCTGTTCTAGAACTCTCTCTGTAGACCAGGCTGGCCTCAAATTCAAGAGATCCGTCTGCCTCTGCCTCCCTAGTGCACCACCACTCCCAGTTCTGTTGAGATTTGTAAAAGACCATCACTAAATGTCTGAGGCAGGGACTGAAGAGGTAGCTCAGTGGTTAAGAGCACTTGCTTGCTGCTCTTCCAGAGGACATGAATTTGGTTCTTAGTTTTCATGCTGGGAAGTTAACAACAGCCTGTAACTCCAGCTCTAGATCCAGTGCCCTCTTTTGGCCTCCATGGATAGACACACAAACATAAATCCCTCCCACCCTAGGGTTTCTCTGTGTAACAGTCCTGGCTGTCCTGGAACTTGCTTTGCAGACCAGGCTGGCTTTGAACTAACAGAGATCCTCCTGCTTCTGCCCTCCCAAGTGCTGGAATTAAAGGCATGTGCCACCACCGCCCAGCTCATGTGAGTCTTTTTTAAAAAACCTCATTCCCCAAGTAACTGAGGAAGAGGTGAGGAGACGAAGGCATAGACTGAGCCTGTAGGAACTTTGGGAGTGCCTCCCAGCTTGGGACTTAAGCATCTCCTCTGCAGAAGCCCCAGGGATCTGTGTGTGTCTACTCCTGACAGGACATAAATGGGCAAGGGCAAGCAGAGGATTCCTTACGTCGTGTCTCTGACATCTCTCAGGACCCTAGAATTCCAATCTCGGAAGACGTCGTTCTCCTTGTCAAACTCCCGATCATCTTCACCAATGGTTACTGTGAACCTTTTTTCTTCAAAGTCAGGCTCCTGCTCTTTCCGAATGGTTGCTTTTTTTAAAACCTAGCACCAAAAGAAGACAGACATCAGTGTGAAATAAAGATCTCCAAGGTCACTGGGAGGACACGGAACCCGAGACCTGCAGCAAAGCCCAACACCAACGCCAAAGGGTGTGGGCAAACACAGGACTCCAGTCTTCTGCAGGCCTCAGATTGGTCTACACAGGTCTGCTGTGAATTATAAGTGAGCATCTAGGATTAGCACAAGGGCCCCAGAAGACACGTAAGCAAGGCCTTTATTTCAATCTCCCTGAAGAGAGAACTTGGGCACTAAGAAACCGAGGCTGGATGTCAACAGACACTGGTTCAAGGTGGGTGTTGGGAGCCACAGTGGGCAGCAAAGGGAGGACTGAGAGAGCAGACACTGGGTCTCAGGAGGCAGGTCCTACAGAATGGCAGGGTTTGTCTCACTGCCCAGGGTAACTGGTAAGAGACAATTAGTCTTTTGGGCTGCCCATGACACATTGAGATTTGCCTATGACTGGGTCTGCCATGCAGAGATGGCTAAATATTATTTCTCCTTCTCTATTAAGCCCAGAAATAATCTCATAGCTTCTGAGGCTTCACTGAGTTTCCACTCTCTCTGGATCAACATTCTGCCAGCTCTGCCAGGCTCACTAGAGGGGTCACCACTGTGCTTTTTTTCTCCCCATGTGCATTGAATTCTTACCTCTTTTGCATGTCTGAGTCCGCGTTCCCAGGCACTCTCTGTTGGAGGTTCTGGAGGGGGTGGAGGCAAAATTTCATCAACTACTGGCCCACCCTATTAGAAAACGAGAAGAAAAATATTAAGGAAGTACTTAAAAACCTATTAAGATATGGAGCAAACACTTAAAAGACAAGCCAGACAGCCATACACAGCTAGCTCTTCTGCCCAACCACCCACATGCCCTGGAACATCCAAGGCTGCTACTACTACTCAAGCACAAGAAGCCCTGAACAGGTGCTCCTTGACTCTCAGGCACAGGATGCCTTTTTCTATAAGGAACACATTTGTATTCAACCTGAGATTCTGACAGAACTCAGGTTTCCACCTGCTGGAATGGAAGAGGAGCTCACGCACCCAAGGGTTGGCAGGCATCAATGGGTGAGGTCCGAGAGGCGGGGCACCATTGGGTGGGAAAGGTTCAGCTTTGGTGATGAGGGAGTAGTTCCCCTTGTCATTCACTCCAGGGTGGATAAACCTACAGTTCATTCCCCAGGTGCAGTTCCCTAGGGAAACAAAAGTCCAGTGAGAAAAGATACCAAGAGCCCAACTGTTGGAAGGGAGCGGTTGGGGTGCTTACTGACAACTTGGGAAGCACCCATCAAACTATTCCTGCTCCCATAGGTCACTGAGCCTTTTCCTAGAGAGCCTCAGGCCAGTAACAGCTCAGCCTACTTCTCCCTCTGTGTACACAGGTGTCTTACCACAGTCCTACAGAGGTGAGCAGGGCTGGTCTGGGCCAATGGGTCTGCCAGGCACTTCAAGGAGATACCATTTCCTGATGAGAGTCCCTGCCTGGACTCCCAGGGCCTATTCAGTCACTTTGCAGGTTCTATATCTGTGGATTCACCACCCACAGATCAAAAATATTCTGTGTTGCACTGAACATATAGAGACATTTCTGTGTCTTTACCCTTAAACAATACAGTATAAAAAGGACTGACTTACACTGTGTCCAGGATTTTAAGTTATCTCAAGAGGGCTTAAATTACAGGGGAGTATGCGTTACACCATCTTGTAATAGGGACTTGGATATCCTCAGATTTGGCATCCATGGATATTTGGGATCCAATCTCCCATGGATACTATGGGACAACTGTGTATATCAACTGTCTGATCACTGATAAAAGCAGAGAAGCCAGAGAGTCTCTAGAGCTAAGGGCAGAGGCAACCCTAGAGCCTCAAGGGAGCTTCAGCAGATGCCAGCCTGAACATTCATTTTGACTCATGCTGAGGTGGAAATCAATGGGAGGCACAAATATTACCAGATCTCTGCTGATTCTGTCCCAGAGTAGCCCTCTCCAAACCACTTTAGAATTATTTCTGGTTCTTAAAAAAAAAAGTGTGAATAAGGGAAGGCCTGGAGAGATGGCTCAGCAGTTAAGAGCACTGGCTATTCTTATAAAAGACTTGGGTTCAATTCCCAGCAACCCATCCAGCAGGTAACAACTGTCTATAAGCCCAGTTCCAGAGGAGCTGACTGACACCTTCACAGACACATGGCAGAATGTCAATGCACATAAAATAAAAATGAAAAATAAATTAAAATGCTCAGTGTCTCCTATGTACAAGCACCACCTAAAAAGTACTACGCACACACTACTAGAAGTATTTAAGATTTAAACACACTTCCTAGCTTAATACATATAATTTTTTAAAATTTATTTATTAAAAATTTCCACCTCCTCCTCTCCTCCCATTTCCCTCCCACTCCCCATCCCCCTCCAGTCCTAAGAAGTCAGGGTGCCCTGCCCTGTGGGTAGTCCAAGACCCCCCCCCTCCATCCAGGTCTAGGAAGGTGTGCATCCAAATACATATACTCTTAAAAAATTAAAAACTATATTCAATCTGGAACAGATACTCCAGTTGAACATTTCTGCTAACAAATCATGTTTTCCTTTAAGTAGTTAAGTAGAAATAATCACTTAGTACCTTGGAAAAAGGCAAGTTTCATCTTTAAATACCAGGACAACTGAAGCCTGAGTTAAAATCAACTCAACACAAACAGCATACCAATATAAAACAAAAAATATACTCAAAATTGTTTCCCTGCAAACACAAAAATGATAAAATACTTTTTTTCATTCCCGAAAGTATTTAAGATTCGCAAAAGTAAGTTAAATGAGTTAGAAGCTCCCTGTCCAGGAAATCTGGATCTCTGAGTCCTAGAGCTGAAGACAGATGCAGACACCATCCACTTCTTCATGATCAACACTTCTCAACCTTGTTTATGTAATTAAAATGTAACAAAAAAGGGGGCTGGAGAGGCGGATCAGTGGTTAAGAGCACTGGCTGCTCTTCCAGAGGTCTTGAGTTCAATTCCCAGCAAACACATGGTGGCTCTCAACCATCTGTAATGAGATGTGGCGCCCTCTTCTGGCATGCGGGCAAAATACTGTATACACAATAAGGAGTTGGTTTTAAAAAATGCAATAAAAGCTCATTATAGAAAGTCAGAAAATACAAAAAAATCAAGTATATAATTTTTACTTAAAATGTGTTCCCAGTTAGTAGAAGTAGGCATTTGTCATTTGTTTTAAAATGTCAAAACAAAACAAAAATGCAAATCCAAAACCCAATCCCACTGTCAAATCTCAGTCAAACCTTTCGGCAGAAAGAATATACTCATGGGAGGGAGAAACAAACAACAGAGGAAAGGAAAAGGGGGTAGGGTGGGGTGCAGTGTCATCCCTGACAGTGTCAGGATGACAGAACCCAGTTCTCAGGAAGCTAAGTTAGGTCCCTGCTGAGTGTTAACCCTTGACCACCTAAATAATGACAATGGCTCCAACAACAGCCACTCCACCACACGGCCTGAGCAGATATCCCTTCATTTAAAATGAATCAAATGATCCATGATCATTGATAAATGATCAAGGTGTACAGGAACTCCGTTTATACAGGTAAACCGCCTTTCATGGGAGCGAGGGACATGCACTATTATTGCTGGGACCGTGAAGAAATGCCTTCAAGGTACACTGTCCTTACCTGGTGCATGGAACTCAGGGCCTTGCACACATGAACAAAGCACATTATTTATTTATTTATTTTCGAGGCAAGGTTTCTCTGTAGCTTTGGAGCCTGTCCTGGAACTAGCTCTT